>WSYH01009101.1:0-26946 GCA_036426205.1 Ascaphus truei | reverse complement strand
TGCTTTAAACACAGCTTTTAAGCAAGGACTTGGGAGATGCAAAGTCAATTTTTTGTTTTGAAAATTCTTTTATTATGCAGCGAATCTTTACAACAAGATTATAACAGTACATAAATCATTTTCCAAACGGAAAAAAAAACCGCGACGTTAACAACGGCGCAGTGCATATCCCACACAACTCACATACATTTTTATTAATGGTTTCCCCAAAAGTAAAAAAACTGTGACGAACACGGCGGTGCAGTGCATTTATACGTATGCACCGCACCACAGACATGACATATCATACACACATTATCTCTAACTTTATTGCACAGAAAAACTTTTGGGGCGGGGGAGTAAGGGGGGGGGGGGGAGGGGGGTGTTTAGTTCTCCTCCTCAGGACCGTCAAAGATGGAATAGTCCTTGAGCAGGCTGTGGAGCAGCCTGCGACAGTCCTGTACCGACATCCTCTTCTTCTCCTTGGTCAAACGTTCCCTGGCGAATAGTAAAACGTCTTTGAAACAGCACATTAGACGCCAACCGGCTTCGATTGCGTCCTCTGTGTGTGTTCCTGTGAAAAGTCCGTGGAACACCGAGTAGTACGTGACGCACTTCCTCGGTATACAATCTTTTAAGTCAGTGTCCAGCGGGGCGCAGCAAGGCCTGCGCAAAGGGGCAGTTCCAGAAGAGGTGTATGATGCTTTCCTCCATTGGGTTGCACCTGGGGCAGTGCCTCACGAGGCTGAGTTTACTTGTCCGCATTCACAGGGAGTCCCCCGTGTATGGCCTGCCAAGCAATGTCTTTGTGTTTGTTCATTAGTCTTTTCGATGCTACATTCCTCCACACCGTTCCAAATGTGTTGGGGTGGAGACCTGGGACCGATTCCATGATGTCTTTAGCCCTGATCATTTTGTAGATGACCTTGGGCTTCCACAGGTCTGGTTTTACTCCCTCCAGATTGTTCTGCCTCACAAACTTCTTCACGTCCTTGTAGAACCAGGGCGTGCGCCAGCTGTAAGGGATGGAGCTGTCCCACTTGTCCCACCCCAGTGTTCTCCAGAGCGGCAGGAGTAGGAGGCGGGACATGGAGTAGCCAGAGGAGTCTTTGTCGCAGTCTCTCAGGGTGATATGCACGCAGTTGCTTACAAAGAAGGCGCGCAGCATAGTGGGGATGTCGGGGATTCCTCTACCCCCCTTGTGCGGCTCTTTGTACATCACCTCGCGCTTTCCCCTCTCAAACTTGGCCCCCCAGACAAAGCGGAACACTGCCATGGAGATCTCCTGGCAGGTTCTGGTCGAAGGCGGGTATGCCTGGGCCACGTACTGCAGGACAGGGAGGATCTCGTTCAGCAATACCAGCATTTTCCCCTCAATGGTGAGGTGTCTGAGGTGCCACAATCCGATCTTCTGCTTCACCTTGTTCAGCCTCTCGTTCCAGCTCTTCAGGGCAGCGGCCTCGCTCCCCACACCAAACCAGACTCCAAGGATTTGAATGAGGCCTGCTCTGATGGGGAAGGGGAGGGGGTCGGCAGTCAGGTTCCAAAGCCCAAATAGCTTGGTCTCTGACTTCCCGCAGTTGACTTTTGCTCCTGAAGCTTTCCCGAAATCCTCGCACGTCTGGACCAGCGTCTTCACCGACCGGCTATCTGCGCAGAAGATGGTGACGTCATCCATGTAGAGCGAGCACTTCACTTCGTGTCTCTGGGGTCCTGGCACGACGATCCCTCTGATCTCTGCGTCTCGTCTGATGCGCTGGGCGAAGAGCTCTATGCAACAGACAAAAAGGAGAGGTGAAAGAGGGCAGCCCTTCCTAACCCCTGAGAGGACAGGGAAGGGGTTAGTCTTCCATCCGTTCACGATCGCCACACTGCAAATGTCAAGGTACATCAGGTTAACATAAGAACAGAACATCTCCCCCATCCCATACTCACGCAGCACCCTGCCCATTAAATCATGGGAGACACGGTCAAAGGCCTTCTCCTGATCAAGGGTGACCAGGGCCGCGTGTACACGGCGGTCTTTGATGTAGTGGACTGCGTCTCTGATTAGGGCGAGGCTGTCTGCGATCCTGCGTCCGGGGATGCCGCACGTCTGGTTTGGGTGGATGATCTGGCTGATGACCTTCTTCAGTCTGTTCGCTAGGACTTTTGCTAGGATCTTGTAGTCCGCGTTCAGGAGGGAGATGGGAAGCCAGTTCTTGAGGTCGCACCTCTCCCCCTTCCGTTTGTACAAGAGCGTCAGCATTCCTTCCCTCAGCATTGGGGGCATCCTACCTTCTGCTTCCATTTCCCTGTAAAGCTCGAGCAGGTCCAGGCCGATCAGGTCCCACAGCTTCGTGTATAACTCAGCTGGGATACCATCTCCGCCCGGCATCCTACCCGTCTTAAAGGATTTGGTTGCAGCGTGGAGCTCCTCCAGCGTCAGGGGGGCATTCATGGCTGCTTTTTCTGCCGGGTCGATGGTGTTTGCAATCCCTGACAGGAATTTGTCAGCCTGGTCTCGGTCTGATGCTTTTGGGGAGTAGAGGTCTTCATAGAAATCTTTCACGACTCCCATGACATCCTCCTTCCCCTGCTGCACGTTGCCATCTTTGTCTCGCAGCTCCCTCAGGGGCGTGTGGGCAGAGTGGAGTTTCTTGAAGAAGAAGGCATTGCATTTCTCCCCCCTCTCAAGGTTCTCCACCTTGGAATGGAAGATGATTCGTCTGGATTCCTCCTCAAAGTGCTTTTTCAGGCTCTCCTTGGTTTCCTCCAGGTCGTCATCCACGTTCCATCCGCAGCGTTTGAGGTCATGCAGGGACTGTCAAACTCCCTCTTCCTCTCACACGCCAGGCGTCTGCCCTTTGCCTGCAGGAAGCAGCGGATCCTTATCTTCGTGAATTCTCACCACTCTGCAGTGCTGGGGAAACAGGCCTTTTCTTCTTTCCATGCTGTGTATGCTGTTCTCAGCTCCTCCATGATCTCCTCCCTTTCCAGCAGTGCGCAGTTCAGCTTCCAGGATCCTGGCCCTGGGGGGAACCTCCTCCCAGGCACCCCTGGAGATGAATGGCTCTGTGGTCAGAGAAATGTACTGCGACCATGGAGTGCTGTCTGTGCTGTACCTGCTTGGTGGTCAACAGGAAGTCAATCCGAGAACGCACGGAACCATTTGGGTGGCACCAAGAGTAGTTTGCGGCGCCTGCTCCCATAGATCCCACCACGTCCTTCAGGGATGCCTCCCCAATCATCGCCGTGAGTAGCCTGGACGTCACATCTATCTTTGATGATTTGCTGGGGGGCACGCGCCCCCCCACCTCAATCGTGCAGTTGAAATCCCCACCCATCACCACTGCCCTGGAGGTTGCGAGCCAAGGGCGAAGGTGCTGGAAAAGTTCCAAGCGCTCATTTTTCCGGGGGGCGGCGTACACATTGATGAGCCTAATCGGCTCCCCTGCCCACGAACCGTCTACGACCAGTAGTCTGCCGCAGACGAGTTCATGGACAGAATCAACAGTGAAACATCCCCCCCGGATCAAAATGGCTACACCCGCGTTCCTGCACCCAAAGCATCTCCCAAGTCCTTGCTTAAAAGCTGTGTTTAAAGCAGCATGCATTGACTAAGGGTTGCTCATGTAATGTGAGCATGAGATAAAAGGTGCCACTGTGTGCTCATTTGCATGTCATTTCCCAGAATCCCTTGCTGCAGTGGAAGTGCTGTTTGCTGGGTGATAATGGTGAAAGACAGGGTTGCAGACCTGTCTAAGACATGCAAATAAATATACAGGAATATTTACAGTTGCTTTATGCTTTACTGTGGAGGGTTTTAGTCACTTTTTTTACCCACCATAACCTTAATAGTCGTGGTGATTACCTATATTTATTTAGATATATTTATTTATTTAGTGTGGGGCTGTTGTGTGTGATTTTTTATTGTGGGTAGCGGGTGTGTGTGAAGGGGGCATTAGCCCCACGGTGGTTGTTTAGGGCTTGCGGGTGGGTAGCGGGAGGCCTTAACCCCTTCATGACCGTAGTGGTATTAACTGAAAGGGTCGTGAAAGGGTTAAGTGCACCCGCAACCCCCCCGCAAGCCCTAAACAAACAACAAGGGCCAAATACCCCCTTAACCCACCCCCGCTACCCACAATAAAGCTGGCACGGTGGGTTAACCCCTTCATTGCCTTAGCGGTTAGCCGCTAAGGTAATGAAGTGGCCTTTACATGCATTTTTCCTGCCTCGGATGGATGCCGGGGGGCTCCGGTGCTGGTATCAGCTCTGGGGACCCCCGGCAATCAATCACAGACAGGAAAAAGGCCTGATTTTTTCTAAGTGTCGCCCTTGTCGATGCTTCTCCCCACCGACCCGCCAACTTTGAGTTGGCAGGACGCTTTGCCGAAAAAATGGCTTTTCGAGAGTGCCGATCAGCTCCGATAAGCACCGAAAATAGGATTGGGGCTACTAGAATACAGCCGATTTAAAAAAGTGGCAAAAGGTGCCGAAAAGTGGCTTATCGCCAGCTGCCTGCCGATAAATTTTTTATCGGGGACAAAAAATGCCGATTTTGGCAAATTATCGGCGCTTACTGAATACCAAAGGCATTTTGTGGTGATAAAAAAACTTTTCGGCGCTTTGTGCATATTGCCCTTTATTTTATATCTATACTTATTGATCTAAAGGAAGGCAAACAAAAATCCCCAGTGACATATCATCCAATGACCGCACGTTCGGTCCCTACATTTCCCCACTCACCGGCGCCTCCTTGCCCGGTCAGACCGCGCGGCCACCCCCCCCCCCCGCTCCTCCGGCAGCCTCCTTCCTGACAGCGCGTCATCCCCGCCTCACAGGGGCGCGTGGCGGCTCCCAACCGCACATGCGTCCCAGCACGCCGGACTTCCGTTGCGCGCGGCGTTTATGCTTGTCTCTTAAAGAGACACGTACCAGTTGGAATGCCTGGTCTAATATCAAGGGGGCTACACCCGAGTTTCATCCTGCCTTAGCCTATCACAGGTCTACTTACGTCTAACACTCCTCCCTGATCCTCCTGATTAGTTCCCTTCCATATATATGCTTCAGTCACCCTCTGGTTGTCGCTGAGCATAGACCTTTTATGCACCGTGCTCACTTGCAGCCTGAATACCTGTTCTCGTTATCTCGCTAAACTGTTGTGACCCTGCTTGTACCTGACCTGTCTCTTCTTGTATCCCTGAACCTTGGCTTGGCTAAACGGACTTCCACGCTCTCCAATCTTCGACTACGGCTTACGGATATTGACTACTCTGCACTCTCCAATCCCAGACAATAGGCAAGTACCCATACCCTGTCCATTCTCCGCTTCTGACCCTGCTACGTTCACGACTCTGCAATCCAGACCCACCCCTGTGGCTTAGGGCGGTGGTTATATAAATTCCCCACCGCGGCCCCGCGGTGAGCAACCGTGACAAAAATTAATTCCTTCCACTGGCAATCGGATTACTCCCTGGATAAACATCCTTCCCATGTTTACTTACTAGTAACTGGTATATCCCTGCGTAACTTACCTTTCTAAAAATATGTCCAACCTTTTTTTGAACAAATCTATTGTTTCTGCCATCACAGTCTCCATGGGTAATGAATTCCACATTTTAACTGCCCTTACTGTAAAGAACCCTTTCCTTTGTTTGCTGGTGAAATCTCCTTTCCTCCAACCTTAAGAGATGACCCAGAGTCCTTTGTACTGCCCTTGGCATGATTAGTTCTTTTGAAATCTCCTTGTATTGTCCCCAAATATATTTGTATATAGTTATCATATCCCCTCTTAGACACCTCTTTTCTAATGTTAATACATCTAATTTAGCTAGCCTCCCCTCATAAGTTAGATTGTCCATCCCCTTTATTAATATGGTGGCTCTTCTCTGCACTCTCTCTAGTTTCATAATGTCTTTCCTAAGGAGTGGTGCCCAAAATGGTACTCCATATTCAAGATGTGGTCTTACTAATTCTTTATAAAAGGGGCATAATTATGTTTACTTCCTTTCCATGCATTGCCCATTTAATGCAAGATAAGATTGGTTGAGGGGTTTATTTTTGGTAGCACTCGGATTTATACATCATAGTTTGTTATTCACTATTCATTATCATAGTTTGTAATATTTATATTTTTATTGCAAAATGTAGGTCTAGCGCTTTGTTGAGGTTTTAGTTAGTTTTGTTTTTGTGTTAATGTGTTTAAGCTGCAACAAATAACTGGCAGTTCAGGTATAACACACTGTATTGTGTAAGACCTATGCGGAAGCGTGCGTGAGCCCCTGCTAAAGCTGCTCTCATTGCATCTGCAGGGGCTCACTGGTAAGCGAGAGCGCAGGTCAGCGGGTAAGCGCAGACCCTGGACGCAGCCTTAGTCTACACTTTTTACAGAATACTGTATGCACATGAACATATTTCGTGCAATTCCTATTATATTGTGGTTTGCAGTGATTATAATATTTCTCAGCCCAGCCTATCCAAGTGCTATCTATCCCATTTAAGATTCTAGTGCAGAGGAGCGCAAACTTTTCCAGCTGCGCCCCCCTGTCTTCCCTGCCTCGGTGATGGCACCCTCCCTCCCTACCTTAGAGCTGCGTAAAACCACGCTCGGGGTCACGTGACCCGCGGCATCATTTGACGCGTGCCACGTCACATGGCCCGCGGCGTTGCCATGGCGACGTGTCTCAGAGCGTCTGAATCCCTGTAAGTATAGCGTTGCAGAGGCCTCACGCAATCCCCGGGCATTAAATTAAATGTCAATGGGAAGTGCGCGGGGCCTCTGCAACGGCCTGCGCCCCCCCCCAGCAAAATCTCCTGCGCCCCCCCCCCTGGGAGGCACGCCCCTCCAGTTTGCGCACCGCTGTTCTAGGGGATACTATATGATCTAAATTAATATAACTGTGATCATTCACTAACTCTCATTAGATAGCTCTGAATCAATTGGATTGTGAGTACGCCCTACTGTATGTATTATTGGGACCCCACTTCCATTAATTTTTAGGTTGTGGTATTTCTATATTTAACCTTTTAACAGTTTTTATTTTGTATACAGTTGTCCTATTGATTTGTTCCTATTTATGGATCTAGAGCTCAGGAATTTATTATTATATTCTGAGTTTTAGAGATTAGAGGATAGAGATTAGAGGATAGAGATTAGAGGATAGAGGATAGAGATTAGATAGAAGATTAGAGGTATCGAGTCTCTTATAGATTGTGCGGATCCGACGTTTAGAGAGCGGGCTAGCGATTCGAGGATTCGCGGCTCGTCAGGGCGGTTAGAGATCCTAGAGGCATCGCGCTAGACGCTTCTGAGGATAGTAGCCTTAGAGATTCGTACTTCTCGCGCTTTAGAGCTAGTCGCTAGCGCTTCGCGGACTCGCGCTTGCGGCTTCGCGCTTCTGCTCTAGACGGCCACCGCGCTCGTCCGTCACGTCATTCGCGTGACTAGGGCTTCCCGCTTCGCGTCCTGCGGTTCGTGCTCGCAGTCTTCGCGGCTTCGCTTTCGTCTCGCGCTTATCGCTACGGCAGCCTTCGCGGAGCTCGACAGTTACCGCGCTGCTCCGCTTCGCGACGCTAGCGACTTCGCGGCTCTCGCGATTCGCGGCTCGAGCTTCTGCGACCAGAGGCTACGCTTCGCGGTCCCGCTCGCAGCTCGCGCTTACGCGGCTGCGCTGGCCCTCGCGTCTTCGCGGCTCGCGCTTCGCGGCTGCGCTTCTACCTCGCCGCTTCGGGATAGGGTCCGCTTCGCGGCTCGCGCTTGCAGCGGCCTCGGCGCTCTTCGCGCGCTATAGACGCCTTCGCGCGCAGCGTTCGCCGCCATCAGCCCGATCGTAGGTCTGTATTAGAGGAATGACGAGATTAGAGGATAGAGATAGATGAGGCTAGAGATTGCGTATAGAGATAGGAGGGTATAGAAGATGAGACGAATACACCGATCGACATTAAGGTTATGGGTGGTTACAAGTCAGAGCGAAAAAACCCTTCAACAGCAAAGGACTTAGCAAGTAAGGTGGGCAATGAAATATATAGTAATATTTCCATTTGCTATATGCTTCGCTGTGGAGGTTTTTGTCACTTTTTTTTCCATCATAACCTTATGTGGTGATACCTACTCTTAGTCTCAAACCAGCATAGCCAGCACAAGACGAAACCCACCGACATGATGATACCCCACAAGGTTGAAAAATGTCTGTGAGGAGGGTTTATGACTTGTGCATCTCATCCCAGCCTATGCTTAAAAGTTAAAAGCTGTGTTTAAACAGAGTGCATCTTCATTGCTTAAGGTTGCTCGTGTGTAATTGAGCCTTGAGACACAAAGGTGGCACTGGTGTGCTCATTTTGCATGTCATTCCCCAGAATTCCCTAGCTGGCTGCAGTGAGGAATTGCTGTGTGGTGGGTGATATAGTGTGAAAGACAGGGTTGACAGACTTGTCTAAGAACATGCAAATGACCAATACAGAATATTTCCATTTTCTATATATATATATATATTATATATATATATATAAATATATATAAATCAGAGAAAGATTTGCGCTATGGTTATCAGGTATATTTGAACACTAAAATAACTGTATAACTAGTATTAATAGCAGAGATATGGCACAATTAGTGATTGACTATACACTTCTATGAATAAAAATTATATAGCTAAAAGTTTGAGTTATTTATAAACATGCTGATAATTTAAAAAGAGTGAAAAAATGTTTGACCAATATAATATAAACACAAAATGTCTAAAAAAACTCTTATTTGCAAAAAAAATACAAAATATGAAAATATGTTAAAATAAAAAATGAAAAATAATTTAAAAAAGATGAAAAATAAAAATGAGAAAAAGAGTCCATGAATAGGATCTGGTAGCACTCCGCAAGGACGCAACGACCTCCAGGTAATCTGCGAACAACGAAGAAAAAGCGAGGCCCGATCCTAGTGCAACATGAAAAATACACTTTTAATAAAAACTTAGTAGGTCCAACAATATTGACTAACACACTCACAAAGAATAAAAAGTTTAAAGCATGTAATGAGTAATACTCTTCAGCCTCCGCGTGATGAGTCGGCTCCGTTTAGTGCACGCTCTACTTGCGTTTGATGAGTTTCAGCTTCTCCGAGGCTGTCACTATCTCGACAGTATGGCAATGAGATCGCAACAGGCCTGCCAACTAGATTGACCCGAGTTCAACACTGCCACCAGTATGAACGTTCGGAGTATATAAGGTGGGGTATCAGGTTGGTGGTCCCAGTCAGTGTAGCTTACTGGCCTTAGAGTGTCCGTGGGCCATAGACGGCAGGGCGGGCGAATAAAATGGTTCTCTAATTCTGGTCTGCAATAACTACAAAAATTCTTGTCCTACGCGTTTCATCAGCACACTTACGTGTATTTCATCAGGGGATATATGACGGAAGTATGTCATGCTATTTATATATGTCTAAGTCAATCAAAATAATTAGTTAATTGTAAATAAAAACACATGATTATACTTAATTGATATTACAATGAATATAAAAGAAGGCATCAATGATCTTATATTATACACAGTGTTTAAACAATTTATAAATTATAATTAATTATAAATAGTTTTGATATAAAATCTAGAAATTTACAGATATTACAAACAGTTTTTAGCTTCCAAAGACTATCTAGCAGTCATGTAGTTATTCATGTCTGCATGCGGATATCATATTTACACTATTTTATTGATTGATATGAAGATTCTAATTGGATGTTAGATTATGTTAATTTCTTCATGTGTCTCTAGTTGACAATAGATGCTGAGATGTATATTGGTATTATATCCTGCAGACCTGAATAATAGCTATCTGTATAAAAATGACCACAAATGGAGGGTTTGATTAGTAAATGATGTATGTACAATGGTGAACATCAAAGAATAAAAACATAAAAAAGTATATAAAATCGATTATAAGTATAAATTTAGAAAATTAAATATACCTGACACACAAATATTTTGTATATTATCAGATTCATTAATTGATTGTTAATAAATCAGATCGAGTTCCAGAAGGTCGGTGGCGTGGGTGCCGATTCTTTATGGTAGACTATGATCACCCCAGGTACATGTGCAATGTTCGATGTTGCGATCTTATATTAGGGTGAATCTATATTGATTTAATTTAGAAGGAAGAAAAAGATCACATTCTAAAAACAGAAAATGTCGAGGTGTTCTTATCTAATCATTTATAAGTTGGTAAGACATTAGAGACTAATAGTAGCAATATAGTATTATTTTGTATATCTATGTTGAGTATATATTTTAACGTACTATGTCTCTTTTTATGCATCAGGAAAAAACCGAAGAAACTAAATCACTAGACTTTGTAATCCATAGTAGTCAACCGTTGTAACAGAAATGAAATTACGTATGTGACCATGGACCATGTGTCAGTAATGACTTGGCAAAGAATTCGAATGAACTATTTCTATTGAGTGTATTTTGTTGTATATAATAACAGGCCAAAATTGTGATACGAAGATTGGCTAATTCTAGTCTCCTCTCGCTCTAATCCCCCCTGCCCATCTTTTTGTTCGCCTATTGTCTGTGGCTCCATCTCTCTACTCTCCCTCCTCTCTCCCTCATCATTCTCTCCTCTCTCTCCACTCCTCTCCTGACTGCGCTCTCTCTGATATCTGATATAGTGTAGATTATCATTCATATATGTGGCAATCAATTGTAAAAATAATGTGATGCGATCTAACTTCCCCCCTTTGTGCCTTCACGGTGCTCGGCCCCCCTGTCCATCTGCCTCTCCTCTTTCTCCTCTCCTCCCTCTCTCTCTCTCTCTCCTCTCTCTCTCGTGTGTGCTCTCTCGTGACTCTCTCCTCTCTTTCCCTCGCCTCCTCCCTACCGCTCCAGCTCTCTGCCTCAAACTATCTAGTGAGAGTTCAAGTCACTCAATAAGAACAACTAATGAACACAGTTTTATACTGCAGTAATCTGCTGAGGTTAAATATTAAGTGTGTTGTCAGTTCTTCTTAGAATTGGTCATGGATTTCCATTTTAGCATTTTTTTCAACTATTATTATTGCCCTAATTAAAGTTCAGTTTTAGTCATTACAGGCATACCCCGGTTTAAGTACACTCACTTTAAGTACACTCGCGAGTAAGTACATGTCGCCCAATAGGCAAACAGCAGCTCACGCATGCGCCTGTCAGCACGTCCTGAACAGCAATACCGGCTCCCTACCTGTACCGAAGCTGTGCGCAAGCGGGGAGACTATAGTGCCTGTTACACATGCATTATATACATCAGTTATGCACGTATAGGACGATTGCAGTACAGAACATGAATCAAAAGTGGGGGAAAAGGTAGTGCTTCACTTTAAGTACATTTTCGATTTACATACATGCTCCGGTCCCATTGCGTACGTTAATGCGGGGTGTGCCTGTATTATAATCACTTAATTTATATCAGATTATGAGCGCATCTTAGAGGGATTCTTTCTCTTCTGTTGATCTCGATGCCAACCTCAAGGTAATTAATAAACAAGTCAAAAAGCAGGGGTCCCTGCAGTACTCCACTGACGAACTTGGCCAAACCTGAAAAAATTCAATTTATGACAACCCTCTGTTGTCTATCCTTCAACCAGTTTTCACTCTAGGTGCATATATTTTTACGCCAATCTTGTGGTACCAAGCCTGTGGAAATGGAGTCCTTGAATATTAAATGTAATGGTTTAGCTATTACTAAATTGGCCATCGGGGCCAGGTGCCTTATTTACTTTAATTTTTTTCAAGACGCTTATTAACTTCTTCCTCCGTTAACCAATTGTTCATTAATATGGAGGTTGTGGCTTCCTCCTGCGGCACTACTGTTAAAATTGATTCTTTCCTGGTAAACACAGAGGCAAAGAATTTTTTAAAACCTCTGCTTTTTGCTTATCTCCAATAATCTGCCTGCCCATCTCACACTGAAAGGGTCCTATATTTTGTTATTAAAGTACTTAAAGAACTTTAGGGTTGATCTTACTTTCTATGGCAATCTTTTTTTATTATCCATTTTTGTCAATTTGTTAACCCTTTTGCAATTGTTGTTACATTCCTTAGAATTCTGATACAATGCCTCTGTCCCTTCTGACTTCAAGAATCAACGCCTGCCTCTTCTTTTCCATTTCCTCCCTTTTATGTTTATTTAGCCATATTGGTTTAGACTTATTTCTTTTATACTTATTAGCCAAGGGTATACAATGATAAGTGTGCTTTTCTAACAATGTTTTAAAGACTGCCTGTGACAGGGTGAATGAACGTCACCAGCCATATACCTGGCAAACCTATGTTTAGGCTTGCAGTGCAGCAGTGACGAGGTTAAGTTTCAGTTGAGAAGGGCTGCTTAATTAGTCTGACCCCAGCTGCATAATCAAGGTGTTTTAAAACCCCCAGGCTGTACACACATGCAAGCTAGCTGGTCAGGAGACAGGACTGAAATACTGAAGAGATTACTGCTATAAGGTCTGTTTTTCAAAGTACATGTGTGATGAACTGTGTCCTGCATGCTGAAGAGAAGCTGCCTTGTTTTCTATGCTGAAGAGAAGCTATTTTGTTTTTGTCTGCTGAAGAGAAGCTATTTTGTTTTTGTATGCTGAAGAGAAGCTATTTTGTTTTTGTGTGCTGTATATTTTTAAGGGTCAATAAAAAAGCCTTATCAAGAGAACCCGTGTGTGTGTGAATGTACCCTGCAACACTGCCCATTTATCTTCTACATTTTTCCCTGCAAAAACATAATCCCAATGTATTACTTGTAGATTAGTCCTCAGTTTATTAAAATCTGCCTTTCTAAAGTTTAAGGTCTTTGTTGAACCCAAGTAATCTGTTTTTTGATCATTTATTTCAAATGAGACCATGTTATGATCACTGTTACCAAAATGTTCCACGACTTAATTATATGTTTATGACCCAAATTATTGAGGAATCAACCAGGAGAGGGGCAATACTGGATTTGGTAGTATCAAACAATGTAGAAGTTAAAGCAAATATTCGTCTTTAAACACCCTCAAAAAAACAGTTTCCTTTTGTTGTAATGCTAATCTCATTGTTCCAGTCTATGTCTGGATAGTTAAAATCCCCCATTATGCAAACATGACCCAGTTTTGATGCCTTCTCCAATTGCAAAAGTATGTTAGCTTCCTCAATGTCACAGATATTTGGTGGTTTATAGCATAAAAAAAAACAAAAAAAAAACCACACAAATGCTTATCGCTCTCCAACTATTCAATATAAAGTCTATTTTCGTTCATGGTGCATAGGGTAAAAAACTGATATAGACACATAAATCCAAAGGGGGGGGGGGCTAATGCCCCCAGTGGAGCAAGAAACCCAGGGCTGCACTCACGAGAAAAAGTGGGAGGGACCAATAAGTCCCGGGCCAATAGCCCTGTATTACGCAACGCAAAACAAAAAAGGTTTATTTAAATATATATATATACAAGGAAAGGTACATCAGGGGGTGTGGGGTAAACGGGGAAAGAGAAGTGTGTTAAAATAAGAGGAGGATAGGTGACCAGGGAAAAGTAAGCTCCCAATATCAGGTATTCTAAAGGTATATATGGGTACCCAGTATATATGATACTCAAGGTATTAGCTGACTTGAGATGTATATGGCCAAGACGGACAGAGTGTATATATTTATAGCAGTTTAGCATTCAGCTGAGGTACATATATGCAGAGCTAACACCAAAGGTGTATATCTTAGCTGTTAATGTCCTAAACTGACATGAGATAGGGACATCTAGTAGACGCCCATACATCTGCGCTAAAACGGGTGCATATAAATGTACAGATAATCCCCCACAGTGGGGCACCGCAGACATAAACACCCTCCTGCAAGAATGCCAGCTGTTCCGGTCTAATACACTTTTGTATAACGTGCATATACAAGCACACAATCCCCACTGGTGGGAAGCCCTGGATATAAATAGCCTCCCACAAAGGTGTCATACAGTGCTGCAGCACCACACACAAAGTTGTATAGCCGGCATGAAAAGTGTATGGCTCGTAAGGTAAAGACTTATACAGTACAACCCGTTCCGCCGCGTGTCTGCTGCTAGACCCGGTACACAAAATCTCCTGGCCTCATCCTGGTCGCCTCCACCCACGTCAAAGGGATGACGTCATCTAAAACCGACGGACCGTTTCGCATAGGAACCTATGCTTCGTCAGGGCTAAGGCTAAGGCCCCGGTAAATCAGCTGCAACGCGCGCCCGCGAGATTGGCGGCGCGTGCAGCCGATTACCTGGTCTGCAGGGAGCTGCAGAGAGAGAGACCGGGGGGAGCGTGGCGAGGGAGTGACGGTGGCGCGGCCATGACGTCACCCGGCAGGTTCGCCCTCATTGGCTGAACCGCCGGGGGGCGTGCCGTAACGCTCGACGCGAGTTCCTGCTCTCAATTCTATTGAGAGCAGGAGTAGCTCTCGCGCGAGCGCTGCGGCCCCCCCTCGCATTGGGCCCGGCGCCATTGCGGGGAGGGCTCTCGTGAGCGCAGCGTCCGCCACAGCGGACGCTGCAGCAGGCAGCGGGGGCAAGGCCTTAAAGTGGTAAGTGAGACTCACTTCACTAATCCCTTAAATACCTGTTTTAGTAACAGGAAATGGGTGGTCCCCTGATAGTTAACTCCTTGTTGACATCCTGATGTGGATGTTTAGTGGCATATTCCTCACAAAAAGGTTTGTAAACCAACTACAATGTAATGCTGCGCTAGAAGTGTCCTGCAGGTTGCTGCAAGAGTAATTAGTAGAGAATGTATGGAGGACTTCTATTTTCCTCAGACCTCCTGTTACAGTACTTAGTTGCATACACAGAATATGGAGAAAATAATCCAGCTGATGGTTATTGTATCAATGTTGGTATGTGCCCAGTCCTGATAAGTAGCACTTACCCCCAAAAAATCATGAACATGGTGATATGCATTAAACATACTAAAAACCATGGCTGTTATTATTGTGTCAGAATTGAACTCAAAGGGTATGTTGCATGATGGGATGCGTGTGAATGGGGTGTAGGAGTGTACGCCCTTATATGGAACCATCTCTAAAGTCAATATGGTTCCGAAGGAGTATATGACTCATACATATACAAGATGTACACAGTAACATGTATTCCCATATAACAACTTGTGTGTTGAAACCTCGTAGGAGGTAAGCGCCCCATCCTGATAATAGCATATATCCCCAAATAGCCATAAAACATGGTGATAGGCATTAAAACAAACTGAAAACCATGGCTGTTGTTGTTGTGTCAGAATTGAACTCAAAAAAGAGGGGATGCTTGTTAGTGTGGTGTAGGAGTGTTAGCTCCTATATTGAACCACCTCTAAAGTCAATATGGTTCTGACAGAGTATGTAACTCATACATATACAGGATGTAAACAGTATCATGTATTCCCACATAACAGCTTGTGTGTTGTAACCTCATTAAAGGTAAGTGGAAAAGGGGTGACATTTAAGGTTAATCTAATAATCATGTAGGGTGTAGGAGTGTAAACCCTTACTTGGAGCCACCTCTAAGAGTCAATATGGTTCCATAGAGTGTATGACTCAGTTAACAAAAAAGATCACCGGATCCCCTAACATGTTAATATACAGTAGGGGTTCATAAGAATGGAGTGTAAATGAAACCCTCATTGAGACCATCTGGGTACAGTGTTTTAAGTGTGTAGATCCACTTGCACTCAGTTTGCATTAGACGGCGATCCCAGTCACCTTTCCTTGGTCCCCAGCTTACATGTTCAATACCACAAAAGGTTAGAAAAAGTTCAATACCACAAAGTAGAAGTTAAAGCAAATATTCGTCTTTAAACACCCTAAAAAAAACAGTTTCCTTTTGTTGTAATGCTAATCTCATTGTTCCAGTCTATGTCTGGATAGTTAAAATCCCCCATTATGCAAACATGACCCAGTTTTGATGCCTTCTCCAATTGCAAAAGTATGTTAGCTTCCTCAATGTCACAGATATTTGGTGGTTTATAGCATATCCCTACAAACATTTTCTTTATACGTTTACCTCCACTGCTAATTTCTATCCACAAGGTCTCTACATTCTCATCATTCCCTTCATAAACATCATCCCTTATAATAGGTTTTAGATCCGGTTTAACACATAAATATACTCCACCTCCTCTTCTATTTGCTCGATTCTTCCGAAAAAGGGAATAACCCTGTAAATTAACTGCCCAGTCATGAGTTTCATCCCACCATGTTTCAGTAATGCCTATGATATCATACTGCTCCCTTGCAGCTATTAATTCAAGCTCCCCCATTTTAGCTGTCAGGCTTCTTGCATTAGCAATCATGTATTTAAGTTTTTTTTCCAGCCTGTACTATTCTCTTATCTGCTCCTTCCTTTCTGAGCCAATTTGGTTTAGTCTTTATAAGTTTTCTAGTATTATCTGTATTTACTATGGGTGTCTCGCTGCTTGTCAAATTCGCCCTTGCCCCCATTCTACCTTGTTAATCTAATATTGTTGAAATGAACATACTGTAGAAATGGATGACATATGGATGAAATGAACTGGGATGTGCTTCTCTGGAGATGAGGTTGTTGGTGGTGTGCAGACTCCATTTTGTCTGTCTTTGTTTTCACAAGTCTGTGTCTTGTGTCTCATGCTGTGTTCCTGCAATCATTCGTGTTCACTCGTTTGTGAAAGAATGTGCACGTTGCGAGTGTATCAGTTTGGCTACCAGGAGACTCAAGGACAAAATCGGCCTATGGCTCTATGCCCAGAAATGAGGGGGAAGCTCGTATTCTGCAGCATATTGAGCCTTGGAGATAAAATTGTATTCTAATATACCTTGTTCATTGTATAAAGATGTTTTAACCCAGTTTTTACTTATTTAGTGACCTTTAAAATGATTGGTTTAGAATAGGGAGGAGATATTGTATTCTACCTAGCAACTTGTTTTAGACAAAGAAACTCATGTGTGTATAAAAAGGCTGCAAGGGCCTCCCCTGGCAGAGTCTCTTTTTTTGTTTCAATTTTTTTTATTAGGCATACATACATTCAACAAACATATTAGTATTTCTTAGCCTAATACAGGGTTTTTGTTTTTGTTTAAGAAAGGATAGCATAGGTCCTCGCTAGACCCTCTGATCCTCCTAGCGGATCGAAAAGGAAGAGCGAGAGAGAGAGAGAAAAAGAAAAGGTGAAGAGAAGAGGTGGGGGGAGGAGGGGGACCGTACTCGTCCTGTCTGCCCATCCACCAGGGACAAGCCTCACATCTCTCCTCTCAGAGACCTGGGTCGACACCCTTCTAGGTGTAGGAGTTGCTACCTTGTTGGTTGGGTCAACCAAGGTTCCCAGACTTTATAGAAGGTCATTGTGGTTCTTTTCAGAAAGGCTGATAATTTTTCCATTAACATTTGCAGATTTGTGTGTCTCCTCTGTTCAGGGACCAAAGGCATGTTGGCAGAGAAGGCGTGTCGGCGTATTGTGATTTTATATTTAAAAAAACCTAGTTTGGGCACTCTAGTACATCAAATGGGTGAGGTTCCCCCTCCTACCTGCCTTGAGGAAGCGTTGTCACGCGAAACGCGCGCGTCGGCACTAAGGGACACGCGCATGACTCAGACACCTACACGTGAGTCTGCTGGCAGCATTGCCTCCCAGCATTTGCAGCATGTTTTCTTATGCAGTGGCTCCTATAATGGATTGTCCAAGGGAGCCCTCTAACCAGAAGGTTGTTACTCTGTCTACACTTACAAGATAGATGCAAATTAGTGCACTCTACTTATGATCTTATCTTTACCTACCCTCATTAGCACTGACCCTTTATTGATCAGCTCTGACTAACAGAGCAGGTGTTGGGTCAGTGCCGTTTACCCTGGTTACCCTTATGAACCATGCTATACATTGTATTAAGTTCAAAGGTATACTTTAGATGTGAGGGTCACAGGCATACCACATATTGAGCTGTGCCTGTTGTGTTATTAGTGTAGCTTAAGTAGGTATAAGTGCTTTACTTGCCTAAATTTTTTGGCTGGGGAACACATTAACCCCCACATACCCAGCTTTGAATATACCCAAGATATATTATCTTTTTAGGTACCTGGGTCTAACTACATTACCCTGACACATCATTACACCACACAATTACTGACCCTACCTCCAGTAACATTTATCTAGCTACTGTGGAGTCGCAGTGCCTCAATCACTGTTCTTGGCTATCGGCAGACCAAGCTATGGTCTTTTTGTATGGTATGTGTGTGTGTGTGTGTGTGTGTGTGTGTGTGTGTGGGTGATAGTATATATATACTATCTGAGAGACCCGCGTTGCCCGGGATTAATGTTCCCGCTCCTCTCTCCTCTCCCCTTCCCCACCTCTCTGTTTGTCCCCCATTCACAGCATCCGGTCCCCCCCCCTCCCTCCTTTACAGCTCTGTTTGTCCCCCTTTACAGCTTCATGCAGTGTGTGTGCATCAGCCATTGTGTGTGTGTCAGTCAGTCACTGTGTGTGTGTGCGCGCGCGTCAGTGAGTCTGATGCAGAAACACAAACACACACACAGACTGACTGACTGTGTGTGTGCCTCAGTCAGTGTGTGTGTGCGCGCGTCAGTCAGGGTGTGTGCGCATCAATCAGGGTGTGTGCGTGCGTCAGTCAGGGTGTGTGCGTGCGTCAGTCAGGGTGTGTCTGCGTGCGCGCGTCAGTCAAAGGGCAGGCGTGGGGGGGGGGTGGAGGGGCAGGGTAGGGGGGGTGAAGGGCAGGCTGGTGGGGGTTGAAGGCAGGGGTATGGGGGGTGAAGAGCAGTGGGTGGGGGGGGGGTGAAGGCAGGGGGGGTGACGAGGCTGGGTGGGGGGGGTGAAGGGCAGGTAGGGGGGTGAAGGCAGGGGTGGGGGGTGAAAGGGCAGGGGTGAAGCGAGGGGGTGAAGGGCAGGGGCAGGGGGGGGTGAAGGGCAGGCAGGGGGGGTGAAGGGCAGGGGCAGGGGGGGTGAAGGGCAGGCATATCCTGCATATATTCTCAGGGCCCAGGGTCTCCTCGGGTCGGTCCCGACCCGGCGTCGATTGTTTAGAGCCGCATGTGCTGGTTGAGCCGGCGCCATCTTGATTTTTAGTGGCTGCATCGGAACTTCGTTGCGGGGGGGAAAAGAACTTCGTAACCCCCTGGGTCAGTTGGGTTCTGTGATGACTCAGGGGATTCCTTCTCCTCCTTGTCCCTCTCTCCCATTTCCTGGTGCTCCCTCTGCTCCTTCCCACTCCTCTCCCTTGCCTTCTACCTCTCTCCCTTTGCCGCAGCACGTGCCCTGCAGGTCTCGCATACCCACGCGGTCCCTGAGCCCCTGCTATGATGCTCCCCACTCCATCTCTTCTGCGGTGCCCGCATTACCTTCCCCAGTTGTGGCGTCCACCCCGTTGCCTTCTCCCTGCGTGGTGCCCGCGGCGCTCCGCATGCCTGGTGACGCGGCCTGTGCGTGCGCTCCCTCAGCCCACGGAGGGCGCGAGCACACGCTCTTCCTCTGGGCTCCCTGACCCACCTGCTCCCTCCACTCTGCCCCTGCGAGCCGCCTCGCTGTCGCGGGTCGTCCGCGCGTCTCCTCGGCCCGTGGAGGGCGCGCGCGCGTGCCCCTCCTCTGGGCTCTGTGCCCCTTCTGCGTCCTTCCCTCAGTCCGTGCGGGCCGTCTCTGTGTTGCAGCCTGTGCGCGCGCATCCACAGCTTACACAGGGCGCGCGCACATGCTTCTCTTATCCTGTCTCTCATGTCTCCGCCTCACAAGCCCTACAGGCCATTCCGCCGACTGCCCCTTCTGTCACCTCCTCTTCTCTCCCTGTCCTATCCCTGTCGTCTCCCACTTCTCTCTCTACTCCTCCCCTCTCTCCTATTGGTATGCCCTCCTTTATAACCCCTGTCTGTCCACTTCTTCCCTGCTCTGCATAGTTCCTGTTTCCCTGTGTGTACCTGACCTATGCTGTGCTCCCTCTGTGTCCCTGCTGTTTCCTGCTCCTGTGTTATCTTGGATTTCCCTGGCTTTGACCCCTGCTTGTCCTGGACTACTCTGCTCTCTGGTATCCCTTTGAACCCTGCTACGTATACTACTTCGCTTACCTCTGGCTTCCTAGGACCTGGCTTATACTCTGACGATTCTACCCTCTGGACTCCTGAACATTGGCACACGGACACGACTATTCTTACGGACACCCCCAAGCGTTGCAAGTATAATACTAACTCTCTTCCAACAGGCCCAGCAACGCTATACCACACTCCGGGCTTGCTCCCACTGCTACTGTATGGGTGTGTAGTGTCATACCGTTCCCACCTCAGTACTGGGGTCTTGCCAGGTCTGCGGGCATACAGGCGTGACAGGTTCTCGGTCTGTTCAACATTGCTGTGTGTGCAGCAGTCCAGGGAGAGCGTTTTATGGGTCAAAAATGTGGGGGAAAAGCGCTTCTCATTGCAATTATACACGAGGGTCTGTGGAGCTCTCCTCTCACACGACCATCCTCGCCGACGTCGTGGACACGCCCCCCTGGCACAGTCTCTTAGTGACACTCCTGTATGATCATTCAGAATATTACAATAAACTCTCATTATCCACGACCTGTTGTTTGCTCTTATCTTTGTGCATTTGCAAACAACGACAACCTCCATAACCCCTTGTTCTCTCATCTATTCTATTTAGTTTGTAATCTGTTTCATTCCCCTTCCACCTCCATCCTAGTTTAAAATGTTGGTTTAGCTTATCTTACCTATGTATATAATGGGCCATATATTGGCCATTATATACATAGGAAACACAGGGCTAATGCCAGCCTGGAGTAGGTGATATAATATTTGCGGTATTTGTGCCGTTCTGATAAATATCGGAACTTGATGTATGGCAGTTTTTACTTCAAAATGCGGTATTAATGTCTGTTTTTTTTTATCAGATCCGATGCTTTTAACGGGTCCGATAAAAAGTGCTTTATTTTTGGCGCTGCAACACTGATTCATTGCACGATAATAAGGCATTTTTTATGGGCGGAACTCTGCATTTTTGGTTATCACAGGTGTACATATATTAAGTTCTAGTTGACCAGTATTCATATATGCAGATCAATATTTGCAATTTAACATCAGTAATAAGACAATAGAGATGTAAAAACAACACAACATACATATTCCTGATTACCTTGTGCTGGTGCGTTACTTTTCCACAACGTACCCCACTTGATACCAAGCGCTTTCCCATATTCACTTTCATACCATACCAGGAGCTCTGTGTGTGGGGGGAGGTCTGTGCAGGTTCTGTAGTAGATTTTCCTGTGGTACTGCAACGCCACAAGGTTCTGTTCTTCCTCGTTTCTCGCACAATTTACAAACCTAAAATTGGGACAGTTAGTGAGGTCTCAAAGTAATGTCTATTTTATAAAGGAAGAGCTGAAAAAAGATACAAGATGTTAATAATGTGACTTGTCTTTTCTTTCTTCTCTACAGTTTTTGAGGTGAACAGTAGTTAATGGAGAGCAATGTATATACGATGGCTCACTTCTATGTACCCACGGTTTGAAAGGAATGGGAGCCACAGGCCACACCAGTGAATACTTTCTTATTACTTAAAAGCAAAAAAAACCACCTGTAATTAAAAAGACGATGACAAAAGTGGCACAAACGTGAGTTTTCTTCTGGTGGAACTTAGCAGAAACAGAAAGTGGGGTTGATGTAACAAGGTGGTGTAGCAGGAATGTGTTCCATTAGCAACCTGAGCGTATAACAGGCCCTGGACTGATTTGGAAACTGGACTATAGAAAAAGCCTTGAGCCACAGTCTAATGAGGTAACAATGTCGGGTTGGGCTTGAATAAGAAAACTAAAAAAGTGGAACCAGCCCCTGTAAGAAAAGTGTAACATTATGCTCAAGTGCAGGGTCATGAACATATATAATCAAATACAGAAATGCTGTTTACAGCTTAAAAGGAGTCAGTATGAAAAGGTATCATGCCAAGCACACCTCTGAGGAAGGCAGGCATGGCCTTGATGTCTCTCATACTATTAAAGCAGGAGAATAAAAAGGTGAGAGCGCACATGAAGTCTTACTTCCATCCCTTTTCCTATTGTCTCCTCAGCCCTATTTGTCTGAGCATTGTTTGAACAGGCCATGTAAGGCCTCAGCCAAGGTTCTTGCTGGCGTGCGGAGGCGCGCTGAGGCTCAGGGAAAGCGGGTGCTTTCCCTGGCCTTAGACAGCGTGCCGCCCGGGGGCGTGTCAGCGGCGGGCCAGTGACATCACGGAGCTGGTTCTCCCTCATTGGGCGAACCGCTCATGTGACCGGCCCTGCACTGCGGCAAGCGCTTGATTTTAAAATTTCCCTAAGATCTACGCTTCCGCGCGCTTGCAGAAGCGTAGGCGAGCCCCTACTAAAGCCGCTCTCATTGCGGCTTTAGGGGCTCACTGGTAAGTACCAGCGCGCCTCAGCACTTACGCGCTGACCATGCCCGAGGCCTTAGGCTACATACGAGCAGCAATGGTGCTGAACAAGGCTGTGAGAAGACAGCAGTGAGGGGAGAGGTGCAAAGAACTGTTGTGATCACATGCTCATTGCCATTTAGTTGAGTGGTTGTTAAAGTGCTATTGAGGCTATTGCAATTTAGTGAATCTAGTGTTTGGTAAACAGAGGAGGCAAAGTGGATAAGGAAAAATAAACCCCTGCAGATCAGAACCTGGGAGGCAAATAAAGGTTGTGGGAGGAAGGGGGATACAGAACACAAACAGCAATAGAAACACAGAAAGAGAAACCATGTGAGACGGGTAACTCTTCTCCTGAGGGGGTATTGGGGAAATAATTTGACAAGCTGTTTGGGGGATAAATTAAAGGAATATTTATTTTTCTTCCGTAGTTTCAGGAGGTTTTGCAAGGATTTGGAAAGACAATAAGTGATGGTAATGGTCACAGAGTAATAGTCTGGAGAATATAGATGTGCCATTAGCTGCCCAGTAAACTAGGTAAAGAAGTGTAGATGACAGGAACCAAAGTTATCCATTATGTCAACAGCTGCCTCTGATTAAATAAGGCTTCGAAAAGTGTGGCCCTGTGTTCCTAAGACGGGGAAAGACTTGTGTGGGGTGAGAGGAAAAGGAGTGCTTAGGATAGCTAGCAAGGAGAAAAGGCTGATTGTACAAACTCTTATGGGTTTGTAATCTCAGGATTTATTTAAACTGAAGCAAAGTAGGAAAATGGTATTTAAAGGGACAGTCCCTCCTAGGAAGAACGTGAACCAACAACAATGGCATATTTAATAGGTTAAATGCAGCGAATTGTCAAGTTAAAAAACCCGTTTAGAAAACAAAAAAACATAACATTTCCGTAGGAAACAAAGTAATTATAATGCCCTCATTAGTCAAACACCTACAAATATCCCTGCAGAAATAAACAACAAGATATCACAATACACAAATAGGGAGGGAGAGGGAGAGACTATAGCAAACAAAAAACCATAACGTTTCCATAGAAAACAAAGAAATTATAATGTCTCATTAGTCAGACAGATTAATGTTCCTGGAGAAATACAGAACAGGATTTCTTTTACAATACACAAATAAGTAAAACAGTTATTTTAACCCTTTGAGTGACGGGGGGGGGGTCACGTGATCGCTCCTTCGCTGATGACAGAACAGACGGGGAGACCCCCTCCCTTCTATCCCACGTAGTGATAGATCCGTCCTGCCCTACACAGGAGCACAGAATGACATCTCCCTTAGGAAAACCAGCAGGATAACTATGATGTAGCTACTACATCATGGGGCCAGACGCGGTGATATAGCAGCTACATCAAAAGGGCACCCAAAGGGCTAAATGGGGATTTCATCTTATTCAAGGAAGTTATGTACTCCAAGTGATTTCATGTTTTCCCGCCGCTAGGTTGGATTTAAAGCAGCAGTTCAAGCTGCCTTAAAAAAAAAAAAAAAAAGTTTCCCTTCAATATGCGCATCAATGAAATCCCAACACTGACAAGTAATTAGCTAAGTTTCCAATCGATCCGTTCTCCTGTGATCAATCTGCAAAGGCTCGAGGGGTCACTAAATCACTGTGTAATGCAGTCAGAGAAACATATTTATAATCATATGCGTTCCCCTGGCGTGTGCTCGCTCCCGAGCCCTGGTCCTGTCACATGGGGCTTCTCCAGCAGCAGAATTGAGAGAGAGAGAAGAGAGAGAGAAGAGAGAGAGAAGAGAGAGAGAAGAGAGAGAGAGAAGAGAGAGGAGTGTTCCCTCCCCGAGGATGAGAGAGACTGCCAGGGGTTACACCTGATGTGTATGAGCCCTGGAATTTGCCAGGAATGGAGGTCACGATGCTAATGTGCCCCTGCCTGAGTGAAGCCCTTAAAGAGGGAGTCGAACCATCCCAGTTACAGCTAGGGTTCAGGTCAACTGAGGTGGACAGAGAAACGTTTACCCAGTGTTTTGGCCTCAAATGTGGCTGTAACCGGAGGGAGGCACTGGCGTGGGAGCCCCAATGTGAGTGTTGCGGGGCCTGGTTCCTAAAGCCTATCCTGCCCCAGGCAGCGGAACCAGCCGAGGAAGAAGAGGAGGAGCCGGACCTCTCTCCTACAGTAACTTATGCTTGTCCTCAGTCTGTCTTACTTCCAGAGGCCTCCGAGGACCCGTGTGTCCAGACCACTGTTGCAGACCCTCTCAAAGGAGACGTGCAAATGGAGGAGCAGGAACCTCTGATGGCGGAACCTGCGGAGAAAGAGGCGCCTGATGGTGCTACCGAGGTGGGTGAAGCCGCTACTGATTCGTCCACTTCAGCGATGGAGGTGGTGGAAGGGCCGTGTGCCCAAATGGACTTTCTAGATGCTGAGCCGGAGTCGCTGAAGGCGGAGCTTCAGATGTCGGAACCCCCGATGTCGGTTCCAGACCCGGTTCCCGAGCAAGAACCACCGAGACCAGACCCACAGATCCCGGAAGGCCAGTGTAAGGTGTTTATACCCCCGCCCTTGTGTGATGAGTCCAGCGACCAACCGAGCGTGGTGATGCGCCTGCCGGCGGACCACTCCAGTGAGGTCACCGAGTCAACCACCTCAACTGATGCAGATCATGATGTGGGCCCGTGTGCCCTGCAACTGCCAGTCCGGCCTACCACCGAGGTACCAGCGGTCCCAGGCTTGGGATCAGTACCTGCCGACAACGATAGGGGTAAGTTGACTGCCCCAGGGGTGTCGGGTGTGAGCTCCCCGGTGATCGTGGAGCCTGGTGACTCCAGAGGTAGGGTCCCCCGGGCGATGGGCTCACCCCGTCATCGCGTCCTGGTGGAGGTGTCTCCCCCAGAAGATCTCTGCAGATCATGGGACGAACTCGACCTTATCCAGGGATCCGGTGTAGCGGACCGGAGCAACACATACTGGCTGAGGCCCGCCGCTGCTTCTTCTGCCGCCGCCACGATCAGGTAGGCATGGGGGGACGGACTGCTGAAGGGTGCTGGGACTGCTGAAGGGTGTTAGGGGGAGAGCTGAAGGGTGCTGGGGGAGATAAAGGATGTTGGGAGAGCTGAAGGGTGCTGGGGACATGATGTTTTGTGCATTTTTTTGTATGTCTGCGGTCTCACCAAATAAACCCTATTTTATTCACCAATGTGACAGGCTTTTAGAAAAAGAAATGTATAATTTTTAATAATAAATGCTGTTTTACCCGTACGGCCCAAATCTGTTTTCCTTGGAGCATTTCAGCCCTTCTCACTTTACAAGTTGTGCAGGCCTGATCTATAGGAATCGTTATGCTGGCTATTGATCTCCATGTATGCAGCTCTGTTTAAGTCGGTCACTTCTGAGTAGTACATGTATAGTGTTGTGTCACTATATATGCAGTGAGACTGTTATATTTGGTGATTACCCGTGTCATCTGCTTCATATGAACCATATCTGTGCATAGGGGTACTCACCTGTATATAATTATATGACCGGCCGGTCGTGATTACACAGTGAGCTTCTGCTCCCTGTGTCCTCTGTGCTTATTGAATTGGCCACTATCCTTATTGTCAGTGCTCGACAAATCCAGTCGCCCGCTCGCCAGGAGCGATCGGATTTGGCTCGGTGGTGATCTGTAATGGCCGCCCCTGCAACGCATGCGGTTCTCTTTCAATTTTCCCCTGCTCACACAGAGAAAATAAATAAATAAAATATCCCCTTATTTGATTGGCCTGATGCGAGTTGGCCCGCTGCCAATACATTTTTTTGCGGGGGGGGGGGGAGTGAGGGAAGGATTGCTCTATATGAGAAGGAGCAGTGATGTTCGCCTTCCTTTACAGGGCTGATTATTGAGGAAGTAAGTACTCTCCCTGCCCGCATGCATTGCCATTCCCCAACCCCCACTTGTGTCCGACGGATGATGGGTGTGTGTGTGTGTGTGTTTTTGTGCTATGCTGGGTGTGTGTGAGTGTCATGCTGGGTGTGTGTAGGTGGTAGCGGGGGTGTACGGGTCGGGGGGGGGGGGGGGTGTTCCTTCCCCCTCTTGTCCCCGGCGCTCCCTTGGTTGCCGGGAGATTAGCGCGGGAGTGTTCCCTCTCGGGTGGTAGCGGGGGGTGGTTCTTCCCCCTCTGGTCCCCGGCGCAGCTGCTCGCCCGGGGCGGGGAGTGTTTCTTCCCCCACCCCCCCCCCCCCCTGGTTTCCAGTGCTCCTTCAGCTGCTCGTTCGGGTCGGGGGTGTGTTCCTTCCCCCTCTGGTCCCCGGCGCTCCTTCAGCTGCTCAACCGGGTCGAGGGTGTGTTCCTTCCCCCTCTGGTCCCCGGCGCTCCCTTGGTTGCCGGGAGATTGGCGCGGGGGTGTTCGCTCTCGGGTGGTAGCGGGGGCTGGTCCTTCCCCCTCTGGTTCCCGGTGCTCTCTCGGTTGCCCACGCGTGGCGGGAGCTTGGCGTGGGGGAGTGATGGGGGGGGGGAATGGTGCAGTAGTGGTGCATGTTGTCGCGGCTGGCTGGCGCCTGGTGCTTTTGGCTTGCTCGCCGACTTTTCCTAGCTTCCTCCTCCTCCGTGTGTGTGTGTGTGTGTGTGTTTGTGTGTGTGTGTGTGTGTGG
>WSYH01009100.1:0-26951 GCA_036426205.1 Ascaphus truei | reverse complement strand
CCCCGCATTAACGTGCGCAATGGGACCGGAGCATGTATGTAACTATGTAACACAGGCATACCCCGCATTAACGTACACAATGGGACCGGAGCGTGTATGTAACTATGTAACACAGGCATACCCCGCATTAACGTACACAATGGGACCGGAGAATGTATGTAACTATGTAACACAGGCATACCCCGCATTAACGTACGCAATGGGACCGGAGCATGTATGTACAGGCAGTCCTCGGTTATCCGACGCAATGCGTTACTCAAAATGGCGTTGTAAAGCGAAACGTTGTAAAGCGAAACCCGTTTTCCCATAGGAACACTGTTTAAATGAAACGTTCCGTTCCTGAAGGCATTTTTAATGCTAAAATACACAAAATATTTTACTCAAACAATAAGATTATGCTGCACACACATACATTATGATGTAAAGATTCTATTTATTGAATCCAGAACTGTATAATAAAACTGTTAGACATGTTTAAAGGCATAAATACCCCACTAAACCTTCACACAGACTGATCTGGATGATTTCCCTGACGGCAGCCTTCTGATTGACATAATGTTGCAACTTTGCAAAGCGTCGTAAGAGCGTCGGATAAGCCATTTTGGCGTCGTAAAACCGGCCATAGGGATGCATTGGACAGCGTCGGATAAGCCATTCGTCGTAAAGCGAAGCGTCGTAAAACGAGGACTTACTGTAACTATGTAACACAGGCATACCCCGCATTAACGTACGCAATGGGACCGGAGTATGTATGTAACTATGTAACACAGGCATACCCCGCATTAACGTACGCAATGGGACCGGAGCATGTATGTAACTATGTAACACAGGCATACCCCGCATTAACGTACGCAATGGGACCGGAGCATGTATGTAAAGTGAAAATGTACTTAAAGTGAAGCACTACCTTTCCACACTTATCGATGCATGTACTGTACTGCAATCGTCATATACGTGCATAACTGCTGTAAATAACACATGTGTAACAGGCTCTATAGTCTCCCCGCTTGCGCACAGCTTCGGTACAGGTAGGGAGCCGGTATTGCTGTTCAGGACGTGCTGACCTGCGCATGCGCGAGCTGCCGTTTGCCTATTGGGCGATATGTCCTTACTCGCGAGTGTACTTAAAGTGAGTGTCCTTAAACCGGGGTATGCCTGTATATTGCTACTATTACTCTGGATGTTGGAAGCACCTACTGGGGATTCATTTCCCATTTTCACTGTGTTTATATATCACACTATATTGATGTATTCTTCTCTTTTTTGGGCATCCATCTCCCCTCCCCTGGATCTTGGGAAAGCTGTGTGCATCTAGACTCTTGAAACAGTCTAAGGGTGGAGAGTTGTATGGTTTGCCGTTATATTGTTTTTCACATCACACCTTATTATTTTCACTTTATTATATAATTGCACTCTAGAGGTGAGCTGTTTTATATTTAGATATAAGTTTTTAAGGTTTATTATCTCTTTCACGTTTCTTTTCACTGAGCACTATATTTGGGAAGTGTCAGAGCGCCATCTAGTGACTATTTGCTGCAAGAACAGGACCTGCTATGGTTCTTTCCCCTCTTACAGAGGTAAAGGGGAGGGCTCACAGTGTAGGACCTGCATTAATATTTCTGTACTGTATCAGACAATGAGCAAGGATCTGTTCCAGAGCTTCCAGCATCCCAGGGGTTAATATCAGAAGCAGCAGACGATTTGGTGTTCTCAGACTCGGACACCTGTGAGGTTAGGTTATCTCAGACTCCCACGCTGGGAGAAGTTAAAGAAATTACAAAGAATTCTGGAGAGCAGCAAAGCAAGAACTTAGAAACTGTGAGAGGAGATCAGCTGGAAATGGAGTTTGTACCTGAGAGCAGTGAGCCAGAGAACCCATGCTCACCTGGACTTACAGAACCACCCCCCTGCTCATTAGCTGGTCCTGGGATTCAGAACTCTGAGAGAGGAGAACAACAGGTGGTAATTAGCAGCAATGCAGACAGCATTAACCCTGTAGTGCCTGGGAGTGAAATTAAGGTTGTAGAGACTGAAATTGATGCTCCTATGCAGATAGTTCCTGATAAAGGACTGGCCCAATCAGAGGATGTGGTAAAGCAAAGTAATGGCATTAAGGTAACCCCAGTTCACACAGCACCCCCTCGGCCTGGAGTGGGAGATCCTTTGTGAGCGCTGTGGCCAGAAATGCTTAACCTTTAAAAAGGAGGAATGTGGTAAAGTTGAGGTATAAAGGCAGTGAGGAGATGAAGCCTGACAGGATTTTTGTTGCAAGACATCTATTAAAAGAATCCTTGGGCTTCACAGCAGATGAAATGTACGCACTTATCCATGTTCCTGGTTCCCGTGAGTATGATGTCAGTTTTAAAAGACCTCAAGCTTTGGATTATTTCTGGATGTGAGGATTCACCATTCCAGCGGTTCTGTCCCCTTAACCCTCACCTGTCCGGCAGGTTCCGGAGGTACTCAGAGAGGGCATCCCAGCGGCGGTTCGCGTGCGCGGTCTCCGTCGGTCTCCACATCCAGGATACACTCCCCCCAGCGGCAAGGACGCGCGACACATGCGCGGTACGCACTCCAGCGTTCCGTGGTCTCCGCCCCCTGAATCCGCCCCCGCTCTGACGACGGAGGTACACTGCACAGCAGTCGCACACGGTTCTCTCGTCTCGGGTCCCGCCTCCGTTCTCCGCCCCCGTACTGATGCAGGTGAGGTGACGCACACGGGAAGCGCGCGACTGGGTCGCCAGTGGGTTACGCGCGGGGTGTGCGCGCGCTAGTTGTTCCACCTCCACTCCTAATCGGCTGCACAATAGGATCCAGCAGCCTATCAGTGAGGGCTCCTACACTTCCTGGTTGACTCCCATTGGAGGGAGGTTCTTTATAAACCGTGTCAGTACTCTCCTGCATTGCCGAGCATAACTTCTGTTTGTGACGCATTATCTCGCTGCACTCCTACCTTGCTGCCTGACCCTGCATTGGACCTTGGACTCTGTGATACTCTCCTGCACTGACCCTGGCTTTACAACGACTCTGCTTTCTCCAATCCTGACCCCGGCTACGTACCCCAACGATCCGCTACTCTCCACTCCTAGACCTGGCAAGTACCATGTTTACGCTGTCCTCTATAACCCCGACCCGGCTTGCAAGACTATAACAATCCCTGCCTCAGCCCCACGGTCGCGCCTCGTTTGTGGTGAGCTACGCGTTACACTGGACAACATATGAGAGTCTTAAAAATACTGAATTGTGGAAGTATTTTGCAGCTATTCCTGTGACTAAATCAGAAATAAAGTCTGTAACAATTCTCTTCAGACACGAATCGGTCTCAATATCAGATATTCTGATATGGCTTGGCAGACAATGTGAAGTACTGGCTCCACCTACAAGAATCATGGATGAAGAGGACATCTGGATAGGAGGCTGGAAAGTGCAAGTCAGACTTTGGCGACATGGAAATGTTACAAAACATCTGCCCAACTCTTTCTTCATTCTTCAAGAGAAAAAGGAAACTGTTTTTACTATGGTCAGCCAACCATGTGCCATAGATGTGGTTCAGCCAGACACTTAAGCAATTCTTGTGATGTTCCAAAATGCAACTTGTCCAGTCCTTGGGCCACGAGAGGGCAAGTTGCATCAAGATTAAATGTAATTTATGCGATAAATTTGAACATTCCTATACGAATTGCGCAGAAGCCTGGCATAATATTTCAAGAGTATGGGAGTAGGAAGTGGACTTTGAAGACAATCAAGTACTCTATGACCGAGCCCTGAAAGTTGCAGACAGAATGTCTGGATCCGCCCGCAGACGGGGTTGTCCGGTTCAGCCTATGGGATGTCGTTTGTCCTGATCTGCCTGTGGAGGGAGTTTGCCCGAATCCACTTACAGAAGAAACAATTATTGATAGTGTAAACATGGCCCAGGGAATGTCAGAAGACCCCTTAGAAGGAACCTCCTCAAATCTACTCCCAGCAGGGGAACGATCGGGGAAATAGATGATCCTACTATGATGGTAATACAAGTGGGGAAAAAAAATAATAAAGAAAAAGACAGAGCGCAGAATTGGGTACAGGCAAAAAAAAAAAGGAAGAAGGGCACGGTAAAAAGTCTTGGGAGGGACTCTTCGACATCCCGCAGGTCCTGCTGGTAAAGTTCCTCCGGTGCCGGTAAAGAATCGTTTCTGTTCTTAGGAAGGATTGGGGGGTCAAGAGCCGAAGACCCCGATGATGTAGAGAAACTTTCCTTATCCGAAGAGAAGCATAATATGGACGTTTCCATAGTGACAGAATCGGACATGATCCCACCTCCAGTGACCATTAAGAGAGATGGGTCATTGGGGGATAATGTGGGGAAAAAGAAGTAATATTGCACCTTCTTTGGTTAAAAATGTCTGTTTCCGTAAGTGACCCTTTAAAAGTAATAACTGTTAATGTGACAAGTGTAAAATAATAGAAAGCCCGAATTTTAGCTTACAATGTATTAAAACATTGTGATGCAAATATCATTTTCTTACAGGAAACGCAATTAAATACAAAAAGTGACATTTACAAAGCCAAGCAAGACTGGCAGGCAGGGCCCTCATTTTGGTCCATGGGAGTTACACCTTATGAAGGCGTAGCGATTTTATTTAAAGAGGTTGAGATGAGATGCCATAAACTGTTAGAAATTCAGGAAGGGTGATGCTTACTTCTAGATGTTACTGTGAATAAGTTAGATTTCCGCCTGATTAATATCTATGGACCACAAACAATGAAAGAGCGTAATGAATTATTTACTAATGTAGCCAGGCCCCTCTGGCTCCCAGGTTCATTGCCTCCCTCTCCCTTACCTTCGCCGGGGTGGGGGCTTCTGTAGGGGCGAGTGTGTCGCCAGGGGCTCCCGGGCCGTTGGAGGCAGGGCACCGCCATCTTGGTGGTGCATGCGCAGAGGCTCGCACAGATGCGATGCGGCGGCCATTACAGTGATGGAGAAGTGGCAGCAGAGGCGCTCCGTAGTGCAGGGCCAGCACCAGTTCGCGCATGCCCAGTTAGGGCAATGCGGCGGCCATTACATGTGTGTGCAGGTACCGGAAGTCTCGCGCATGCGCAGTACAGATCGCGCATGCAGTCCCAATGCAAAAGAGGTCTGCAAGGGACTACAAGTCCCAGGATGCTTAGGGGCATACAGGTCACCTGATGCCAGGGAGCCAATGGGGCTTGCAGCTTCCCCTGAGGTAAAGATACATTGTTGCGCAGTAGGAGCTGGGACACAGAGAGAGTCAGTAGGAGCTGGGACACAGAGAGAGTCAGTAGGAGCTGGGACACAGAGAGAGTCAGTAGGAGCTGGGACACAGAGAGAGTCAGTAGGAGCTGGGACACAGAGAGGGGAGGGTGTGTTTGTGCAGGGAGGCAAGTAGTCCCTGCACTAGGCCAGAAGTCTCCCCTTAGGCCCCAGCTAGGCCCTACTCACCCTCCGCTTGTGGCTGCGACAGGGATGCCCCCTAGGATAAGGACAGGGTCCTTTAGAGCAGCATTACAGTGAGAGTCCAGCCAGGAAGAGTGTATATCCTGGCCACGGTTGTTAAAGGTGACTCACTCCCTGCTGACCAGCAGTGATAGACATTTTTTTTTTTTCAAATAGTTTTATTAGGCAGTTATACAGTTTACACACAGAGTACAGAATATACAGCCCAATACAAAAACATTTTACATTTTTAGGGGAAAAGAGAGGCAAAGTAATTGCCACTAAGGTGAGGCCTTCCTGAAGGCTTAGGAAGGAAAAGAGGAGTGAGAGGGGATCTTCCCCGGTCGCCGAGAGATAGACATTCTTAAGGTGGATCACTCCATGCGGGAGCCACTCCATGCAGAGGTGGATCACGACGGGGGATCACCCTTCTGGATCAGGGGATCACGTCCAGGATCAAGTCCAGCTCAGCTGCGCGTCCGGGTGTGGACACACCCGGCAGGTACTTGCATAATACACCAAGTGCACCAACCTCATCTCAACTTAGTGGGCAGTGCTGTCCCACACTTGGGTGGGAGGGGGACTCGTGGGACACTTGGGACTCTGGAATATATGGTGTGGGATTACAGCCTATGAGGTCCAGTGTTACAGGGGTGACACTATTGTGATGTATTGATGTTATGGTTATGTGTCCTGGGTTATCGTTTACATATAGTAAACTGTTTTATATATAACCTGGTTTATTGGTTATTATACGTGGGTCCTGTGTTAGGGGTCATTCTACACTTAGAACCCTGTATATATGAGTATCGTTCCACAGGATACACTGTCACGATGGACACCGACTTTATCAACACATTTATATTTCTGCGTACTTGATTGAACAGAACAAGTTGCAAAATAAATTGTGATTTATTTCCTTAATAGACAAACACACGACATCTGCAGGGTACACTTAAAACAACACTTACTGGGATAAGGGAACAAAATAAATTGTCCTTGGAACGAAATAAATTGTCCTTTGCTTGCAAGCGCCAGAAATGCAGCCTTGGTTTAAAGGTTCTGTGGCCAGATCACCAGTTGCTGATCTGATATCTCAGCCACCTCAAAGTATTTCGTGGAACTTCATTAGAATTCGTTCCAGAGTCACCAGGGCTAACGAATTCCAAAGTTTGGGGCAAATCCTTGGTTACGTTGTTGTTAACCCCTTCAATCCTGAATCAGTTGCTGCTGTGCTGGAACAAAGCCTTGCATCTTTACATCATGGATCAAAATTCAGGAATCACACTGGGGATACCTGGGGAGCCACAGTTATAGATTGCCCAAAGCTATCTTTAACATGTGGATCCAATCCCCCTCGTGGGAACCATTACCCCACCAATAGCCAGTTTAACAATTGTTCATAAGATCGAAAAGGATCCGCCGATCCAGCGTAGTCTCTCACGAGTTTGGAAATGTCCAGAAACTTGAGCCCAAACCACTATTCGCACACAGCAGCTAATACAGTAAGGGAATAGAATGTCTCTCTAGGGCTTTCCCTGCAGCACCACAAGCTAATGGTGACTCAGGGTCTGCACTGGGGCCTGAGGGGAAATCTGGCCTACGCAGGTGGGTTACTGACCCCCTGCACACACACTACCTCTCCCCTTGCTCCTCCGGCGTCCTCTGCTAGCGTGGTCTCTCCCCCACGCTTCCCTTTCCTGCCTGCCAGCAATCCCTTCACTCCTATACGCTCTCTGGTGTCATGTGGCTCTGCTGAGGCTCATGGGAATTGTAGTTTTACTTCGGAGCCTCCTGGTTATTGGCCAGCCGTTCTCGCGCTTACACTGCGCATGCGCGAACTGTCTCCGTGCCTCCGGTCGCGCATGAGTATTGTGCAATGCCCATTACAACATGGCGGCGCCCTGTGCTTTCGGGCCGCCGCAGAACCTCCAGACGCTCCCTCACAGCACCCCCCGTGATTGCGCCCTGCAGTGGAGGTACAGAGGGGAAACCAGAACAACCCTACATTCTCCCCCTGGTGGAATCCAACGTCCCCGCTTGGAACGTAACCAATACACATATTACACAATAAAAATGCATATATGAAAAATACAACTTATCCCTGTATACTCTACATGAGATTATACATTTCATTGAACATTCTAATTACCGATCTCACTCTATTGCGAGCCCACTGCTGAGCCTCATAATGGGGTGCCCCGAATTGATCGTAAGTCATCCTCATGGGAGGTTGACCAGCTCTTAGGCTTCTACGCAGGTGCTCTTCCGTTATTCCCTCTGGAGAGTAACAAATATCACTTGGCAATTCAATCTCTTCCCTTGAGGGGCTCAATGTTTCTACACAGTCTCTTTGAGGCACAAAGCATGGGCTCCGTGGGTCTAAAGGCTGGCTCATTTGAGTCAGCTTATTTGGCATTGGACCCTGGGGCTCTTTACCCGTAGCTCCTTCGGGAGATGCCCCAGCAGTCGGAAGGCCCATTTGAGAGGTTCCCTCCATATGATCCTCAGAGGTGGTATTAACTACAGTCTGGACCATCCTCTGTAACATCTGACTTTCCATCTAGCAAAGCAGTGGGCACTTCCAACTCTTTATCTCCTACTTGAGGTATGGGAAGGAGATGATTTATATGCCATACCTTTACCCGGCCTTCTGAGTCTTTGATACGGTATACCAGGAGGCCAGGCATCTGTGACTCTACTTCATATACACCATCTCTCCAACGGTCGGCCAATTTGTGCTTTCCGGGGACACCCAGATTGTGAAGGACAGCATCCCCTGGACGAATTTCCCTATGGCGCACTTTATGATCGTAGCGTCTCTTATTACTCGCATTTAGTTGAGCAGCCGCTTTCTCTGCCAATTTGTATGCCTGCTGCAAGCTGTCCTGTAACCTTTGCACATACTGGAAATGCGTCCTGTTGGATACCCCATCGGTAGATATCCGCAGACGTACATCCACTGGCAGCCGAGCTTCTCGTCCAAACATTAGGAAGTAAGGCGTATACCCCGTGGATTCATGGCGAGTACAATTATAAGCATGCACTAAAGTCTCTACATGCTTGCTCCATTCAGTCTTCTTTGAGCCTTTCAGGGTACCCAGCATGTCGAGCAACGTTCGATTGAAACGTTCAGGCATTGCGTCCCCTTCCGGGTGGTACGGTGTAGTTCGGGCATTGGTGATACTCAGTAGCTTAAGCAATTCTCGTATAAGATTACTTTCAAAATCCCGACCTTGATCTGAATGCAATCGATTTGTCAGTCCATAATGAAGGAAGTACTTCTCCCATAAGACTTTAGCCACCGTCACAGTCCGTTGATCTTTGGTAGGAGAGGCTTGAGCATATCTGGTATAGTGATCTGTGATCACCAGTACATTTCCGATATTCCTGGTGTCGGGTTCGATGCAAAGGAAATCCATACACACCAGATCCATGGGTCCGGAGCTCTTCAGATGGGCCATGGGTGCCGCCCGAGTGGGTAGTGTTTTCCTTTATATACAGCGAGTACACCGCCTACAATGTATCTCCACGGATTCTCTAATTTTGGGCCAATAAAATCGATCACGCAGTAGCCCGAAGGTTTTGTCAATGCCAAGATGACCGTGATCGTCATGTAACGCCCGTAGGACCATGGGTTGCAGAATCTTGGGTAGAAATAACTGCCGCCTATCAGGATGGTTGTGATACGGTACTATCCTATACAATAGACAGTTTTCCAGTTCAAATTTTCCCACTTCCTTCATTAGTAGGGCTATCATTTCTTTAGGGGCTCGGTTAATTATGGAAGGATTATTTTGTTGCAGCGCTTGGCGAACTATTCCTACCACGGGATCAGGAATTTGATATTGCACCAAATCTTTCCAGGCAATAATCGTATCTGAAGTGACATTCATTCCTTCTGGATGGCGGTACGCCCTCGGGATCGCTTTTGGTTGACATCCTAATGAATCCGCTATCCTTAATTCAGAAAAGGCTACTTGATCATCTACCACTGCTGCTATAGAACACAACGCCCGTATGCCAGGTCCCGGAATTTCTTCCAAAACTTCATCTGAAGTAGGGTCAAGCCCTGGTCTCCGCAACAGAGCGTCCGCACCAATGTTCGTGGGCCCGGGCTTATATTTAAGGTTGAATTGATAGTTTGACAGTGCCGCTAACCAACGGTGGCCCGTAGCATCGAGCTTAGCAGAAGTGTTGATGTATGTCATAGGATTATTATCAGTCCGGACCTCAAAATGAACGCCATACAAGTAGTCGTGCAGCTTGTCCACTATAGCCCACTTGAGGGCTAGGAACTCCAATTTGTGTACCGGATAGTTTTGTTCACTGGGGGTCAGGCTTCGGCTGGCATACGCCACCGGTCGAAGTCCAGTATCATATTTCTGGTGTAACACCGCTCCCAACCTGTTAAAACTAGCATCCACATGCAGAACATACGCTCGATCAGGATCCGCATAAGCCAATACTGGAGCCTGTGTTAGGTTCGTCTTAAGCCCTAGGAATGCTTGCTCGCATGCAGTGGTCCACTTGTCCCCAAATGGTTCTTGTGCCGAAGTGGCCTTCTGTCCCGTGTTTTTGGGGTAGATTTTGAGGAGGTTGTTGTGAATCTTCGCTTTGCCGGAATAGCCTTCCATATATCTTCGGTAATACCCGCAAAACCCCAGAAATGACCGTAATTCTTGAACGTTATTGGGCCGCGGCCAGTTCACCATGGCTTCTATCTTCCCAGGGTCGGTAGCTATTCCTTCAGCCGACACAATATGACCCACATAAGTCACTGAGGTGCGGCAGAACCGACACTTATCCATGGACAGATTAAGCCCTTCGGTACTGAGTCGATCCGGCACTTTCAACAGCCGTTCCTCATGTTCCTCCAGTATCTTCCCGAATACTATGATGTCGTCCAGGTACACTAAGCATTCCCGGGGATTCATATCTCCAATTGTCTTTTCCATCAGACGCTGAAAGGTGTCTGGAGCGCCACATATCCCTTGAAGCATACGCGTGAACTGATAAAATCCCAAGGGGCAAATGAAAGCGGTCTTCTCTTGGTCTTCAGAGTTCATCGGCACCTGATAGTATCCTGACCTTAGATCCAGCACACTAAACCACTTATTCCCGGATAGGGCGTTCAGGAGGTCTTCAATTCGCGGAAGGGTGTACTCATCGGGTACAGTACGGTTGTTCAAGGTTCTATAGTCCACACATAGGCGTACCGTCCCGTTCTTCTTACGCACCACTACGATGGGTGAGGCATGAGGACAACGTGATCCCCGAACAATACCGGCCTCCTCCATTTCGGTTAGCAGTTTCCTCACATCGTCCACATCCCTCGGAGAGATACAACAAGATCGTTCTCGGAAGGGCGTCGTATCGCTAAGCCGGATAGTATGCTGGGCACTGCGGCTGCACCCCACATCCATATCCCCGATGGAGAATATTCCGCGTCTGTTTTCCAGCTTGGTCTGTAATCTTTTTTCCAATCAGCCGTCAAGGGGGAATCTCCGAAATCAAACGCCAATTTAGGAGCAGCGGTGGCGGCGGTAACGGCCGGCAACCTAACTTCCGTCGTCCCTTCTGGAGTAACAGGATATATTCGGCCCAGCTGCTGCCCATGATCAATGGGCATGGGATAGGGAGAAAGGTTCCTCACGTAGACCTGTGTTCTATGCGGAATTCTAGACGGCCACTCTCGCACTGAGGCCAACAGCTTGTATCCAAACTGCTGGTCATCGTCTGCAGTACTCTCCAATGAGAATCAGGGATATGATCCCTATGTAAGGGGCTCAGCACTCCTATGGATATATATAGAACTCAGGAGTTTGTGGTTATAACCAAGGTGTCTAGGCATGCATGAATGCTGCTGTGGACTCACAGGATAATAGAAGGATATACTTGTACCAGTAATACTGAAGAGTAGACACAGATCTCTATATATGCCATAAAAGTCTAATGTGTATTCCCAGTAAGACAAGTGTACTTGATAATAATGAAAAATCACTGTGAGAACTCACTTTTGTAAGCAGCAGCCAAGTCCTTGGTAATTGCGTGCATCACGCCCAGCATGCAAGAAGAAATGGTAATCCCGTGGGGTCCGATGGCGGAGCACAGCTACACAAAGCAATGGGGGCTGCAAAAGGGACAGAAGTCCCGAAACGCGTTAGAGTTTACTTTGTACTTCTATGACCACCCAATAAATAGTTTTAGCTTTGAATACTGGTTGCAGCCCCCATTGCTTTGTGTAGCTGTGCTCCGCCATCGGACCCCACGGGATTACCATTTCTTCTCTCCAATGAGAATAGTTGGTCCTCCTTGCGTCTTTCGGGGTAACAACAAGCTGCTGTCATCATCCTTCCTTCCTCTGGGGGAATCTCAGTCAATCCATGCTCAATGTTATACAACACCCCGTGCTCTTCTTCGGCAGCTATCCTACCGCATGCCTCTTGTAACGCCGGACACACTTCTAGAGCCAACAACGGTAGTTCACCCGCCTCCTGCAAGTACATACGGATCACGGCTTGTACTATGTCAGTATTGGTCCCCATGATTATAGGGTCACTAGGATGGTCTTGGGGTTCAGGGCACACTAACGCTTCCACTTCCATGGGGTGATGCTTGCCGGTATTCAACTGTGGAATGTCCAAATGTACTCTCACCACTCCATCGATAGGGTAGTCTTCATGGCTCAGTCCCCTTAATCTCATGGAGTCTGCGGACAATAGGTGTAACCTGTGAAGGTGCTGATCATAGAAGGGTCAATATACAATGGTTACTTGAGAACCAGTATCCAGTAGAGCAGACACATAGATACCCTCGATAACGACCTTGACGATAGGCGGCGGTCCGATGCGGCTGCTCATCTGGGGTGGGGCCGGCACTTCATTAGCCTCCAGAGCCGTACCCTTGTTGGACACAAGGGCGGTTTCTGCGGTCCGTGGGGTGCACAGCATGGATTTCGCAGGCCTGGACGCCATCTTCCATTTTACAGGACAGTAGGAAGAGATATGCCCCATCTTGCCACAGCCGTAGCACTGGATATTACTCCTTATGAAACTATTCCTGAAAGCAGGGGAAGATCTTCCCGAAGTGGAGTCTCCACGGTCAACCTCATGTTCATCAGGCTCCTCCTTTTCTTGACTCACTTCACCAGCTGGCCTCGCTCTAGCCTCTCCTTTCTTTGCTTCCTTGGGGGGAACCCCCGTTTTCTTGGCCGTTTTCAAATCCCGACCCAACAGCACGGTCTCGTGAGCCTGTACTCGGTCCATAAGTTCGTCAAAAGACAAGGCTTGACCCGGAACGAGGCATCCGCTGACTCTTACGGATACCGGATGTAACGAGAGAAGTCCCCTCAGAAGTTGCTTGGTTCATAGCCCGTCTGCATCAGCCTTCTGCACTACTTTCCTCCTCACCAGAGTCCAAAGATCCAAATGCAGACGCCTAAGAATGTCAGATACCATTTCTCCTTCTTTCTGGGCCAGCGCATGGAATTTGGCCATCAATGCGAACGCGTCCACCGGGGTTCCGTAGGCTTTGGTGAGTGCATGAAGTACCCCGTGCGTGTCTTCATCCGGATGGTCATCTCTGTTCCAATGCACCATATGGAAGGCGGGCGGTCGTAGGCATTCAATAATTCGCTGCCTCCTCACTGCGTCAGTGCAGGACCATTCGGGTAGTACCTGTTCAGCATGATCCAACCATTCTTCAAACCCTACCTCTCCCAAGGGCGTCGGTTTGTCTCCGGAGAACGCCTTCAGCTTCCGGTACTGATGCGACTGGGTGGATTGATATATGGCCTTCGCTAGCACAGGTATAGTCAGATCGTTAGGCGTAATATTTCCTACAGAAGGGCTATTTGTATCAAGTCTGGACATACTGCTCCTACTCAGGGAGGGCCGGATGGTGGAGGGGGCGAAAGACACTCCTAGGCCCATGGCGGCTGGTCACATAGGGTTCAGACTGCTCTCAGGGGTACGTAATGGAGTAAATGTTACTGCACTTGACGGGCCAGGGTACTCTCTCTGAGGTGTGGACATAGCCAGTGGTTCGGCTATCCCCACCTGTACCAGCGAACAATGGATGCCCGGGGCCTCAGGTAGGATTAATATAGAGGGTACTGCTTCTGGACATATGTCCCGTTCTGTGGCCAATAGTACTTTACGCCAGGTTTGATCTGCATCATACTTATGGTCTATAACTCGGGCCGTGGCCAGGAACGGAAGTTTCCTCATTTGACCCCCTACGGTGCCCAAGGACGTAGCAGCAGGGACATTCCTAACGGCAATGGCGCAGGTCAGTGGTATATGGTTTTGTTGGGCCCACTTGCGCACCTCGGTCTTGGAGGGCACAAACATGGCTTAACTGGATAGCACAATTTAATTTCTGATTGGGCACCCCAGGTCTGAGCTCTCAGCAGCGCCTCCAAATGTATCCCTCTTTCCTGCTGATATAGAGAGACTGCTAGTGCTGTATGTACCTGCTGGCTCAGCGAGATCTGGGCCTCCGCTAATTAGGAGCCTGGGGTAAGAATATGTTCTTCAAACCCCCCCCCACTTACCCAGGATCCCCAATAAGTGAGATACCCCTAGGTAAGAATAATGATAACAAGCCACAATGTTGTAACCTTTTACTAATAAGTAATCACAAAACCTTAGCGTACACCTATTATGGATAAAACACATATAGTCACAGTACATGAATAGCTGATATTCAGTAATTATACACCAGTGGCCTGGCCACTCTCCTCATTGAGTAATGTCACTTCCCACCACTGCGTGCACCCCACACCGTGTCCAATGTAGACTCAGTCCCTTGGTCTCTCAACCCAGTGTCCCCAAAAAACCCTCCCCCGAGGTGGGATCAGCGCTTGATGGTACCGGTGTTGGTAACTTATTAAAGACCTTCTGGCTACTCCAGCAGCCGGTAACAGACTTCGAAAAGGATCCGCCGATCCAGCGCAGTCTAACAGACTTCGAAAAGGATCCGCCGATCCAGCATAGTCTAACAGACTTCAAAAAGGATCCGCCGATCCAGCGTAGTCTCTCACGAGTTGGAGATGTCCAGCAGCTTGAGCCCAAACCACTGATTGCACACTGCAGCTCAGGAAGAACACTGTGTCCCTGCCGGCTAATACAGTAAGGGAATAGAATGTCTCTCTCTCTAGGGCTTTCCCTGCAGCACCACAAGCTAATGGTGACTCAGGGTCTGCACTGGGGCCTGAGGGGAAATCTGGCCTACGCAGGTGGATCACTGACCCCCTGCACACGCACTACCTCTCCCCTTGCTCCTCCGGCGCCCTCTGCTAGCGTGGTCTCTCCCCCACGCTTCTTTTTCCTGCCTGCCAGCAATCCCTTCACTCCTATTCGTTCCCTGGTGTCATGTGGCTCTGCTGAGGCTCATGGGAATTGTAGTTTTACTTCGGAGCCTCCTGGTTATTGGCCAGCCGTTCGCGTGCTTACACTGCGCATGCGCAAACTCTCTCCATGCCTCTGGTCTGTCACGCCTGTATGCCCGCAGACCTGGCTAGACCCCAGTACTGAGGTGGGAAAGGTATTACACCACACACCCACAGCAGTGGGAGCACGCCCGGAGTGTGGTATAGCGTTGCTGGGCCTGTTGAGAAAGTTGTTAGTATATACTTGCAACGTCTTGAAGGGTTAACCATAGAATGGTCTTTTCCGTGCGCCAAAGTCCAGGGATATAGAAGGTAGAATAGTCAAAGTTCATAAGCCAGGTCCAAGGGTTCCAGAGGTTAGCGAAGTAGAGTTCGTAGCAAGGTTCAGGGGTTCCAGAGACCAGGGTAGTCCAGGACAAGCAGGGGTCAAAGCCAGGGAAATCCAAAGTAACACAGGAGCAGGATACAGCAGGGACACAGAGGGAGCACAGCATAGGACTGCACACACAGGGAAACAGGAACTATGCAGAGCGATGATAGAGAGGACAGACAGGTATTATAAAGGAAGGCACACCAATGGGAGAGAGGGGAGGAGCAGAGAGAGAAGTGGGAGACAACAGGGATAGGTCAGGAGGAGACAGAGGGGTTGGACAGAGAGACGGCATGCAGGTCATGGGAGGAGGAGTCCAGAGCCTCGCAGGCCCTAGAAGAAGAGCGTGTGCGTGCCCCCTCTGTAACCAGAGAGTGCGCGCGCACAGGCTGCGTCATAAGACGCGCGGAGCGCCGTGCCGTGGCACACCAGCGGGAGGACACGGAGGGACGGGAGAGACCACAACCACAGGTGAAGGGGTGACAACGGGTACTGGAGAGGTCTAAGAACGGGGAACGTTACTGCCGGTGCCTGGGGGTCGCGGGAGCGCGCGGGACTTACGGGGCATGCGTTTGGGTAAAGGGACAGTATCAGGGACAGCCATAGCGGGGCAGGAGTGGGGAAGCGCAGGGAGATTGGTAAGGGAAGGGAAAGAGGGAGTGAAAGAAGGGGAAGGAATCCCCTGAACCGTCACACGGTCGCGCATGAGTATTGCGCAATGCCCATTACAATATGGTGGCGCCCTGTGCTATCGGGCCACCGCAGAACCTCCGGACGCTCCCTCACAGCACCCCATGTGATTGCGCCCTGCAGCAGAGGTACAAAGGGGAAACCAGAATACCCCTACACCTATCTTACCTAAACTATCCCGACTTTATTCTGTTTTCATCCACCCTGCCCCCCCTTTCCCTCACCCCCCCCCCACCCTCCTGCGTGATCCGTGCAGGTCCTTGCTCTTGGGCTTCTTTCCCGTGCTCTCGATCCTCGGGGGGGGGGGCTCTCTCTTTCCCCCTCCCAACTCCCTTCTCTTCCTTGTTGGGGCTTTCTGTGCTGGCGGGCTTTCGCTCCCACCCCTCTCCCCGCGATGCCATTTTCATCCAGTGCACTCTCCACGTGTACCCCCCCCTCATACTTTTTCTCCCCATCTCATTCCTTTTTACTCCTCCACATTCCTCATCTCCCCTCCTCGTGCCTCCCCCCTCCTCTTGCCTCCCTCTCCTCTTGCCATCCTCTCTCTGCCTCCCCTTCTCCTCAATGCCCACCCATTCCTCAAGCCTCCCCCTCTCTCCTCAGCCTCCCCCCTCCCCAACATGCCTTCTCCTCTCCTCATGCCTCCCCCCCTCTCCTCGTGCTTCCCTCCTTCTCCTCATGCCTCCCCCTTCTTCACTCGAACCGGTCTTGCCCTGTCGTGTCCAGCCCGAGCCGCAGGTCCCCTCTCTCCCTCCTTCCGGCTTCCTGCTTGTCCCTCTGCGTCCGTCTGCCATCTGCCGGGCTCTCTGCTATGTGCCGTCTTCCTGATGGCCTCTCGCAAGATCTCTCCTTTCCTCTCACTTCCCCCTCCAAGATGCTCGCCAGTCTCGCTGGATTTAGCGATGATGCGTATCCGGCTCCCTCCATTCCGGCCCAGGTTCCCACCGAGGAAGGATGTCTTTGCGCCTAATTCTCCCGCCATCTACACACTTCCTGGTCCTGCGTTCCAAGCTGCTGGGCCGCTTCTGACTTGCTCCACCATCTGACCATGGTGCCTCTCCATCTTCTCCCGCACTTCCCATCCAAGTAAGTCCATCTCTATCAACGTCAGCCTCCCACAGCCAATTGTAATTGACGCGCGCACTATATTAGATGCCCTACCAATGGCAAGTGGAATCTGATCTGTCCCGGGAGGTGACAGGGCGGGCACCTGCCCCATCGCCCTCCGAATTTGTAAAAGCTCTACAAACATAAGCCCATTTCCCCTCAGTGACTCCAGGTCCTGGCTTCTATCCATGAGTCCTTACCTTTGTGAAAGCGTGTGCAGCCCTGGTTCCCTATGAACAGGAAACTACCCAATGCTGCGCTTATACCTGTTGGCTACAGGAGCCTGAACCTCTGCCACGGAGAGCCTGGGGTGTGTACTTACTCTGGTGCAGCGCCTCCACCTGTGAGGGATCCTAGCAGTGTAGAAGCAGCCCCTCACAGGACACAATAATATACATAACATAATCTTTACTGACACACTATTAATGATATTATGACATATTCTCCTTTAAAAACCAGAGGTAAATATATATATATATATATATATATATATATATATATACGTGAACACTATATAACTTGCAGGGATTACTCTCCTGAAGTGCCACCCACCACCGTGTCCCACACCGTGTCCAGAGAAATGTGTGTCTCACACAGAGTCCCTGAGAGTTCCACAGTATGCAAAGTCCCTTGGTCACTAGTCCCACAGTGTCCCCATAGAACCCACCCTTATAGGCGTGATCAATGCCTGGGTATAGACCGGTATGTTGGTGCACTTATATTATACGATACCTGCCCAGTGCGACAGCACCTGGACCTTTAAATATCTTCAAAAAGGATCCTACGATCTCCTGCGTGACGTCCTGGCTTCACCAGCGCGATGCCCCGTCAGAGGCGATCCCACTCTGAGGATAGTGTCTTTAAGGCGTGCAGCGTCCGCTGAATCCCTAACTATCGCTATATAACAGTAAGGGGCCGGGTCCCTAACCTAGGGCCTGTCCCTGTATCACAACAAGCTAAATGTGTCTCAGGGCCTGCCTGGGGCCTAGGGGGTGGTATTCTGGCCTAGTGTAGAGGCTTACTTGCCCTCCACACAGACCCTCCGTCCGTTACCTCTCTCCCCCTCACTCTGCCTGCGTGCTCCCTGTCACACGCTTCCTTATCCTACCTGCAGCAAAGCTTTAGCTCTTATTGGTTCCCTGGCATCAAGTGGGACACTCCTAAGGCTCATAGGAGTTGTAGTCTCCTCTTAGAGTCCTTCCTGATTGGTTGCCCTAAGCGCGCTTTCACACTGCCCGTGCGCAACCTAGTAACGCCGCCGCCGCCGCTGCTGCTGTGCGCATGTGCGAACCTCCCAATATGGCGGCGCTCTCTCCCTGCAATTACCGGAGCTCCCGACACACGTGCACGCGCATGCGCATGCGCATGTCCCCGCAACCGCCCGCACCCTCCTGCAGCAACCGGAGGTACGCAGCAGGGATATAACCTCCCAGGGGTGTACCTGGCTACACGTGAATAAAAATACAAATTAGGGTTCAGTATTTTTATGTAATAATCCCTGAAGAACAGGGCATTACTGGCCAATAATGCCCTGGCTGGAAGAGTTGAAGGCCCCAGGTGAAGCCGAGGGACTTTAACCCAGCCGGGGCATTATTGGCCAGTAATGGCCTGTTCTGAGGGGATTATTACTATTATAGGCTAAATGTAGGCTTTTTTTCCATAAAATAATAGACACTTTTGTAAAGATATATAACTCGGAACAAGGCTGATGCACCTGTGTAGGAAAAAAGAAGTAAAGTGTCAAATAAAAGGGGAGAGAGGTGAGAGGGGGGGGAGAACGAGAGGGGTGAGAGGGGGGGGGGAGAAAAGAGAGAGGAGAGGGGGGGGGAGAGAAGAGAGAGGTAGGTGAGGGGGTAGCGAGGTGAGGGGGTGGGAGGAGAGCGAGATGAGGGGGAGAGGTGAGGGGGTGGGAGGAGCACGAGATGAGGGGGAGAGAGGTGTAGCAGGGTCCCCCCTGGCCCTCCTCACCTGCGCAGAGTAGCGGGTACCCCCGCACCATGTCAGGCAGTTGCAGGGGCGATCGCGGCTCCCGGAGGCATCAGTGACAGGGCGCCGTTATCTTGTGCGCGCATGCGCGATGCGCGTTGGCAGTCGCGGCGGCCATTACACCTAGCGCAGGAAAGTGTAGTGAGGCAGGAAGGACCCCTAGAAGTCGGGCATGTGCAGTTAGGGCGATGCGGCGGCCATTACAGGTTTGCACAGGCTCCATGGAAAGTAGCGGTGGCCATTATAGTGCGCACACGCGGCCCCAATGTTAAAGAGGGCCATAAAGGACTACAATTCCCAGCAGCCTCTGGGGACTGCACTTTCACCTTGGTCACAGGCATAGGGTGACCAGAATTTCAAAATGAAAAACCGGGACACTGCAGAGTAGCGGGTACCCCCGCACCATGTCAGGCAGTTGCAGGGGCGATCGCGGCTCCCGGAGGCATCAGTGACAGGGCGCCGTTATCTTGTGCGCGCATGCGCGATGCGCGTTGGCAGTCGCGGCGGCCATTACACCTAGCGCAGGAAAGTGTAGTGAGGCAGGAAGGACCCCTAGAAGTCGGGCATGTGCAGTTAGGGCGATGCGGCGGCCATTACAGGTTTGCACAGGCTCCATGGAAAGTAGCGGTGGCCATTATAGTGCGCACACGCGGCCCCAATGTTAAAGAGGGCCATAAAGGACTACAATTCCCAGCAGCCTCTGGGGACTGCACTTTCACCTTGGTCACAGGCATAGGGTGACCAGAATTTCAAAATGAAAAACCGGGACACTTTAAAACATTATTTATAAAACAATGTACATCACGTCACGCCCCCCCCCCCTCATCGTTGCCATGACAACAAGACACTAACGTCAGGCGGTGACATGTTGCCATGACAATGTGGCATCACGTGATGCCTCGTCACCATAATGCATCCCATTGTCATGTCAACTTGATGCCGCGTGACATCACGGAGCGGCTCGTTGTTATGGCAATGTGTATTACGTGACGTCGCGCAGCCATGTTGACGGAATTTGGAGGGGAGGATACAGCCAAAGGCAAGATAAATAAATATATAATAAATAGATCTAAAAAAATGTTATCTCCGGGTTAGCCTTCAATAGAAGGTGACAACCCTGGCTGCAGTGTGTGTTTCTGTATACAGAGGTAGGCCCTGCAGTGGGTGTTTGTGTGTATAGAGGTGGGGGCTGCAGTGTGTGTTTGTGTGTATAGAGGTGGGGGCTGCAGTGTGTGTGTAAGCCCCATTGCTTATTTTTTTTTTTTAACCAAAATTATTTTTAATATAACTTATATATTTTAATGATATTTTAATGTTTTATGTTTATGGTTATGTTTGTATTGTTATGTGTATAGTAAGGCTTGTTTATTGTGAGACTATGACCATGGCAATTGCAGTGTTAAAATTTAATTATGCAATTAGCCAATTTAAATCACGGATAGAGTGTATATATACTATCAAGTGTCAGTGTCATTCACATCCCCTGAAGAAGTGCGCGCATGCGCATGAAACGCGTTGGGAAGTTATTCTCTTGTTTTAGAGCTGTCTATGGTTAAGGAGGACACTGTGTAGCAGTTGATCAGGTCGTAAGGGGGGAGGAAAGAGAGAGGAGCATCGTTCCAGGAAGCCCCGCGGTGTGTGACGTCACATCCGCCCGGAAGTTCCGCTTTCCAGCGACATACCATCCACCCCGAACACGAGGGAACTCTTGGAAAGGAGCTCCGGTTACCACTACTAAGGAGCATCCGTGCGATTTACCTCTGTATTGCCCGTTTCCTTCTATTGTCCTGTAAGTAGGGTTTCACTTTTACCCCTCTGGACCTTGGTGCTAATCCCTGTACCCTCCGGATAACCAGCATTATGTGTTGTTATTAAATAGCTTTGTGTTAAGTTTATAGCTTTGCTAGTGTTGTTTTGTCTGTGTGTTATGTCTGTTTTGTGTTGTTAGTCCTGAATGCCCTTTGTCAACATTGATTGGCATACTGCACCATCATTTGTTGTGTTGTCTTTTCTCCACATATTGCACTGCTGCACGGTGAGAGCCGTCCGTTCACCCCTCACTGCCTGTTCACTTAGGGACACTTTTGGGATTCTCCACTGCATGGTTTGGATTTTTATTTGATTGACATTTATTCACTGGACTTCTTAGGTGCCGGTAATGCTTTTTTTCTAGGTTCTGTTGTCTGACTGTACTGTCAGTATTTGCCAGGCTGCCTGTTTTTCACTGATATTTATTCAAGTACACATTTATTTTATTTTTAGCGCTGTTTTACACCATCTTTTTTCGCTGTTGGTCTTTGTTTTGTACATTTTGGTGTTAGCTGCTTTTTATATCATTGTTTATTATTTACATGCCAAGAGACTGATTCAATATGAGTTCTCTATTTCCCCTGAGATCTCGTAGAAATGTCAATGTTGACCATATTTTTAGTGATCCCAATTCAGTTCAATTTATTGAAAATGCGACAGAAGATTTCCATCCAATACTTGCTCGGTTGGAGAAGACCCTCATGCTAGAAAGCAAGCAATGGTGGGAGGCCACCCCACTGAGCAAGTATCTGGAGAACCACCGCATTCCAAGGGGTCTTAGAGTTCGCAAAAAGCCGACCGCTGATGCACACAATGAAACGTTCATGAAAGAGTGGAATGAGACACTTGACCAGTGCTCATTCGCTCTCATGAAGTTATTGGTGCATCAGCGAAGAAAAACCCTTGTTGAATTGGACGATCAGATTTTAGAGATGAAAATTCAGCTAGATCCATTTAAGGATAATAATGAGCTGCTCACACTGGAACCAACTATTAAAAAAAGGTTGGATCAGATAGAACTAGAAATAGTTCAAACTAAACAACAAAAGTTCTTCAGAGATAAACAGGACTATGACACAGGCTGTCAAAGGGATTGGGCTAAAAAAACTAAAGAGAGTCATATGAATAAAGTGGAACAAAAGAATTCCAATCCAACAGCAGGAATTAAAGAATCTAGGGTCATTCGGAGTAAACCAATACAAAAAGAAATGAGAAATGGCCCAAAGAAACCTAATAGTAATATGTTGGTCCCCACACCATTTGTACCTGCCAAATTGCCTTTGCATGATAAGAACCTCTATTTACAACAAAGGAGAGCGAAAGAACGCTATGATGCATTGGTATTAAAAGAACCTTTGTTTCGGCCCCCATTCTGCGACATCCCGTCCCCACCCTCCCCTTTACCTTGGAAGTTAATGCTTTCGACGTGGGAGCCGGTGCGGTTCTCTCTCAAAGAACCACCCCTGATGACAAACTCCACCCCTGTGGGTTTTTCTCCAAAAAGTTTTCTTCAGCAGAAAGAAATTACGACGTGGGGAATAGGGAGTTGTTGGCCATCAAGATGGCATTACAAGAATGGAGACATCTTCTAGAAGGATCCAAGGAACCCATTCTGATCCTCACGGACTACAAAAATCTTTCTTACATTGAGGGTGTTCGTCGTCTTGGGCCCCGTCAGGCCCGTTGGGCGTTGTTCTTCTCAAGGTTTAACTTCATCATCTCTTAGGTTACAGGACGTCCCGGAGAGTATTCTGTCCCCCCGATTGTTTATCTCTGCCGCTTCCTTTGACATACTGGATAAAATTTTGGAGTCCCAAGCACAGGTCCCCGAAGGACTAGAGGTCCCTGATGGACGTCTTTACGCACCCCCACGTTTTCATCTTAAAATTCTTGAATGGGGCCACTCCTCCAGATCGGTCGGCCATCCCGGCTTTAAGAAGACTACGGATCTGATTCGGCGAACTTTTTGGTGGCCCAATATGGTAAAGGACATTAGCGCTTTCACCTCCTCTTGCCCAGTCTGCGCCCAAAATCAGTCCGTCAAAAGCCTTCTGGTCTTCTACAACCTCTCCCAGTCCCGGACCGTCCTTGGAGTCACATTGCCATGGATTTCATCGTGGATCTTCCCCCTTCTAATGGTATGACTACTATTCTAGTGGTTGTTGACAGATTCTCCAAGCAAGCTCATTTTGTTCCCCTCAAAGGTCTACCCAATTCTAGTACTTTGGCTGATATATTTGTAAAAGAAATCTTCCGTATTCACGGCGTTCCGTGGTCCATTGTCTCGGATCGGGGTACTCAATTTGTTTCGAAGTTCTGGCGTGCATTTTCCCAGAGGCTGGGCATTACTCTTCTTTTTTTTTGCTCATCCTTCACTTCGACCTCCTCCCGCCATTGTACCAGGACAACAGGAATTTGAAATCCAGTCCATCATTGACTCTCGCTTCTCCAGGGGCAAACTCCAGTTTTTGGTCCACTGGAAAGGATACGGACCCCAGGATCGTTCTTGGGTCTCACATGCTGATCTCCACGCTCCGTCCCTACTCAAACGATTCCACCAAAAATTTCCCCTCAGACCTTGGATGGATCGTCCGGAGTCCGACCCTCAAGGTGGGGGTACTGTAAGGACCCGCACTGCGGGGACTCCCGCTCTCGGCGCTTCCTTACCTTTTTCCCCGCTGCCTCTAACCCCCGGCGGCGTTCCCCGGCCGTCGACATCTCCCCCGCGGCTGTCTCCTCACTTCTGGGGCGCGCGTGGACCCAGGCCTCTATTTACTGGTGCCCGGAGCCTGGTCCCGACTCCTCCATTCCGGCGCGCTCACCAGTGCGCTTTCCTACCCCTGCTCCACCAGGTCCACCCCAAGGCTTCTCTCCCCTATCAGGGCTAACCCCCGGACCGCACCTCCGCTCCTCCCTTCCCCCTGATAGGTCCCAGCCCACTATTTAGCCTGGTCTCTCCATTCCCTCAGTGCTCTGCATAGCTTCTCTACCTTGGTGCTGTCTGCTTCTGCTTAGCTCTCTTGTGTTTCAGTCCCTGTTCCTGTTCCTGGATTCTCTGCTGACCTCCCTGGATTTCGACCTTGGCTTTGGACTTCGTTTACGCTGCTCTCTGGACCCCCTTGGATTTGGCTTTGGACTCTCTACCTCGCAGTCATCTATATCCCTTGGACTCGGCTAACGGACCCCTACTACGCTGCTCTCTCCACTCCACGACCCAGGCTTACGGACACTCTACCACGCTGCTCTCTCTACTCCTTGATCATTGGCTTACGGACTTTACCCTTCTACGCTGGAGTTGGCAAGTACTGAACTATTTCTATTTTTGTCTCCCCGTACCAGCTACGCTACTTCCACACTCCGGCCGTGCCCCTGTTTACTGTTAGGTGTGTGTGGTATTACTCCTTTCCACCTCAGTCCCGGGGTCTCGTCTGGCTTGTGGGCAGGCCGAGCGTTACACATACGCTACTGATTGCATATTAGTCCTGTGTACTACAAAGGATGTATTCTGCATGTATATCCCCTGGTGCGCTGGTGACATTCTGTGGTGGCTCTGTGTATTGCAGGACTAAGGTTCCGCCATGAGATACTGGTGACACCTGCTGGTCACCGACAGTATTGCAGGAGATATACAATCTGTTCCTAAGGCCCAGGGCATGGTTACTGCTCGCTTGCTCTCGCTTGCTGCTGCTTGCCACTGAGCCCCTACAGCCGCAATTAAAGCGGCTTTAGTAGGGGTTCGCGCATGCTTGCCCTTGCTTGCTGAGGCGCGCTTGAACAGAGACGACAGTGAAATTTTAAATTCACGCGCTGACTCCACTCACGTGACGCCTCAGCAACCAATGGAAGGAGAGCAGGGAAATGTGAACGGGGTCTGGCGCCAGCGGAGTGAGTGAGTGTGTGTGTGTGTGTTGATGTGCGGTGCGGAGCTGCCTGATCCCTGTGGCTGTCAGCCTGCGGGAGATGGAGGGGGCTTGCGCCGCCGGGGGGGAGGGGAGCGGGTGATGTGCCCCCTTCTGCCCCGATCCTTGTTGCTGTCAGCCTGCGGGAGATGGAGGGGGCTTGCGCCGCCGGGGGGGAGCGGGTGATGTGTCCCCTTCTGCCTCGATCACCGTAGCTGCCTCACTGCCCGCGCGGGAGATGGAGGGGGGTTGCGCGGCCCGACCGGAGGGTGGTGGTGTTTGAGGATGTGTTTTTTTCCCTTATCAGTGTTTTGTCCGCAATTTGTTTTGTTGTGTGATTATATATATGTGTGGTGTGTGTGTGTGTGTGTATGTATATATATTTGTGTGTGTCTGTGCGTGTGTGCGTGTGTGGGCGTGTGTGGGTGTGCGTGCGTGCGTGTGGCGCATGTGTGTGTGTAACCAGTGTGTATGTGTCTGTGTGGTGGTGTGATGTTTGTGCATGTGTGTCTGTGTGGTGTGTGTGTGTGTGTGTGTGTGCGCGAATATATTTATCAAAGTTGCACAATGTTAATAAATAATTTATTCTCACATGTCTCAAATATTATATAACTACAACACACACCCCCACACACCCCACACCCACACAAAACACACACCACACACACACACACAACACACACACACACATCACACACACAACACACACACACACACACACCGGCCCTGCCATTGGGTGCGACGGCCACGTGGTCGCTGCCCGGGAAGACTAAGTTCTCGTCTTCCCTGGCAGTGTACGCGTCAGAGCGCTTCAGCACGGCCACATGCACGCAGCCAGTGGAGCCTTCCCCCACAGAGGGCTGCGCTGTGGAGTGTGGCGCGCACGCCATAGCGCGCGCACGCCATTACCACCGGGGACTCAGCCGTAGAAATGTAGGCCGATGAGCCACCAGCCTGCTCATTTTCCTATGTTGTGAACTCACTTCCCCTATTATGTTATTTTTCCATAATCGGAACATCCTTGTGCTATAAGCAGTGTGTTTGCATTTCCTTCCTCTCTGCCACCTCCGCGGGTCGGCTGTTCCACGAGTCCACCACTTTCAGTGAAGAAAGGTTCCCTCCACTTCCCGAGCGTGATTTCTCTCTCTCAGAAACATGCATCCACAGACCCCCCCAATGCTCCAGTCTGAAAAATACTTTATTAATAGCTCATTTCACTTCTATGTATCCTTCTATTTGGGCCGAAACAGGTGGAATTCTCTTATGAGTGAGCTGTAAAACGGGGGCCCCCTCGTCATGCACCCCAAGAGAGGAGAGAGGGGCCGAGGGGAGAATCTATCTGCTTATGATTTTCTCTCTAATGAACACATTCATGACGCACCAAAAATCTGGTCTGTGGCCCTGAAGTCCAACCACATCGACCTTCTTGACCCCTTTGTTACCAAGGTCACTAGTGCTGACCTTTCAACCCAGATGGTACCCCAGGTTTCGGGGAGGCTGTGGGGTCAGCCCTTATTTTTAATCTTGCTGCAAATGTTCAGAGCAAACTCCATCACACGCTCCCCCCCACCCCCCATCCTGTCCCCCACACCCCCCCCCCCCTCCCCTCCCCCACACCCCCCCCCCCGCGCCCTGTCCCACAGACCCCCCCCCCCCTTTCCTCAGTCCCGAAAGGGGGGCCCGGCCCCCCCCCCCCCCCCCCGCAACCCCGTTTGTAAAGGTCTCAGTATCTCGCGATTTTAACGGTGCGGAGAAATGGAAGTGGGTTGAAGCGAGTGTGATGCCGGCAGTTTCCTTCAACCCAGGACGTCTGTGTGGGCAGAACGTACGATGGCCAGAGAGAGGAGTCATCCCAAGGGATCCCAGCGTCTCCAGGGGCCACAAGCGGAGGAGATGAATTTGATATCCTCCCGGGCGGCTCTTCTGCGTTACCCAAAGAAAGAGACACAATAAATCCTTCGGACCGGTATCTCCGAGTACCTGGGTATCAATACTACACATCCTCTATACGGCATGAGACAAATCCAACACATCGAGGGGACGCGCAACAGGGGTTCAATACCAGGAGCCGATGGGGTCCGTGTCTCAAGCACCCAGAACACGCGTGTCTATCGATGCTCAGTCATGTAGAGGTTGTGTTATATGGGGTAATAGGAGGAGTTATAGGGAGCGGTTATATGAGGTAATAGGAGGAGTTATAGGGAGCGGTTATATGGGGTAATAGGAGGAGTTATATGGGGTAATAGGAGGAGTTATAGG
>WSYH01009099.1:0-26953 GCA_036426205.1 Ascaphus truei | reverse complement strand
CCCTGCTATTTTTATCAATAAATGTTATGTTATCACACTATTGGCGCCCATTCTTGTTCCCACACGGTGTATGGCGGTGCTGACGCTGGAAGTAAAGATCACGTCACCAGCAGCAGCAATAAGTTGGAGCCAACCGGGAGGAGAGCAAAGAAACCTTTTGAGGCCCATTTCTATCTATTTTTAAGTGAGTAGATAGCAACGGTGGGGGTGTAGAGAACTGACCATAGGGTACTGCGCAATGGTTGTTTTGTTTTTATTTCCAGACAAGTCTTCAATCTAAAAGGAATGGGACAGTGTGGACTGTAGATCTCATCCAATATCATCTACTTGATTCATGGGACTGCACTCTGCTGTCAGGTTTAATATCTGTTAGTGCGCCAGGGAATCATTGTTTGTATTGTATATGTTTTTGTGTTTTCTGTTTCTTGTTGTTCATTCTGGGGTAGTTGCCTCATTCTTTAGTGGTAGTGCAGCGCCTCCATCCTCTGTAACTTCCCAGGGATATGGGGTAGGACCCGTATAGAAGAAGTAACCCTGGTCCCAGGGTGGATGCTCCAGAATCACACACAGTCTCTTTGGTAAAATCAGCAATGTCTCTTTATTGACTCTAGCTCGCACACAGCAGTAGCAGCACACAAGGCACTCCAAATGTGTACAGGCCCTCTCCTTTCCTCCAAGATGCACTCCGACAGGATGGTCTGTGAGGGGCCTCAATACCCCAATGCCCACCTCAGAGGGTATCCTCTGGGTGGGGATAGATCTTCCCCATCACCCCCTCATCAGGGTGAGGGGCAATTGTCCACCTGAGCTCTGCTCACTCTCCAAATGTATAGGCCAGAGTTCTCTCTCCTGCTACCAGGAGAGAGCTCGACCTACTCCTTTCCTCCAACTCCCACTGTCACTCACAGGAACTGGCTCCTAAATAGAGTCAGCCCCACCCCTAATGATGTCAGCAGGACCTCCCCTCTGTCTCATGCCTGCAGCAGAGTCAGGAGCCTGCATCTATCACTCAAGGCAGGGCGTGAAGGGGGAAAACCCATGATTACTACTGGCGCCTGCTCTTAACAGGACTTACCACAATAGGAGAAAGATATGTATAGCCTGTGCTGTTTACAGGGGGCTACATATATATATGGTAACGTCCTCTAAAAGGTGGTATGTAGAAATCCACATATGTGTGTAGAATGGATTAATCCTTATGTTAGAGACGTATGCGATCACAGGAATGGTGTATATATGAACCCCTCATTGAGGTCATCTGGATATAATGTCTGTAGGGTATAGATCCATCTACATTCAACCTGCATCAGGTGTCGGTCCCAATCCCCCACAATACATGTTCAATGCCGCAAAAACTGATTCATCTTACAGTTGTTACACTTTGTCCTTACCAAAAACTTTTTTCTATTTAACCACAAGATGTATCACCAAATTCAGGGCACCGCAATGGGGACCACGTGCGCTCCCACCTATGCCAACTTATATCTCGGCTGGTGGGAGGAAACGGTGGTCTTCAGCGAGGCCCTGAATAGATTCACGGGTCACAGTGCATTATGGGCCCGTTATATTGACGACGTGATACTGTTGTGGGGTGGCTGGGAGAAACTCCTGAGTGAGTTTGTGGAAGTACTTAATAATAATAACCACAACCTCAGACTAACTTATGAGGTAGACAAACATAAAATTAACTTCCTGGACCTGACGATTAGCAAAAAGGACGATGGCAGTCTAGCGACCACAATGTTTCGTAAGGCTGCATCCACCAATAGCCATTTAGTAGCAGACAGTCACCATCCTCAGAACGTGGTAACTAGTATCCCGAACGGACAGATCCAAAGACTGAGGCGTAATTGTTCCAGTCTGGAGGAATTTGACCACCAGGCAAAGGACATGACAGAGCGGTTCTTAGAGAGAGGACACAGTAGGGGATCGGTTAAACGAGCCTACAAAAAGGCCAGGAGAGTGCCGAGGGCACAACTGCTGGTCACTGGACAGAGACCGGACCGGGACACCGACAACCATATTGTAAGATACATTGGCACATACAACAACCAGTGGAACAACATCAGAAACATTTTTTCCAAACACTGGCAAGTACTTATGGAGGATAGTGATCTCCAACAGGTTCTGAAGACAAGCCCCACAATGACATGTAGACGGGCACACAATCTACAAGATACACTAGTACATAGCCACTACCAAGGTGAACAACCTAGAACATGGCTGGGCGATGCCAAACCCACAGGTTCGTTTCCTTGCGGTGGATGCAGAGCATGCCCCTACATGCCAAAGACAAAGAACTTTCTGGGCCCTAATTCAAAAAGACATTATATCAAGGACTACATCTACTTAATCACCTGTCAATGTGGGGAAAACCCATAGGCAATTGAAAGTATGTGTCCTTGAACACATCGGGTCGATTAGGAATAGCAAGGACATACCTGTGGCCAGACATGTTAACGAAGCCCACAGTGGCGATCTGACATCAGTCAGTTGTTGCGGCATTGAACATGTATTGTGGGGCCCAAGGAAGGGGGATTGGGACCGACACCTGATGCAGGTTGAATGTAGATGGATCTATATCCTACAGACATTATATCTGGATGGCCTCAATGAGGGGTTTATATATACACCATTCCTGTGATTGCATATGTCTCTAACATAAGGATTAATCCATTCTACACACCTATGTGGATTTCTACATACCACCTTTTAGAGGACGTTACCATCTATATATATATATACAGTGGTCGACAAATCACCAAAAAATCTACTCGCCACCTAGTACCACACGTGTGCTGCTTGGGCCAATAGGAGCTCGCCACGATGTTAAATCCACTCGCCCGGGGCGTGCAAATGTATAGGTTTGTCGAACACTGTATATATATATATATGTTGAGTACATCTTCTCTTTAAGTGGGACCCAGGGATCTAATTTTTAAATGAGTCTTACACTCTAATGGAACAGTTTTGGCTCAGAGAGGCGGTTCTATATAAGGGTTTCCATTCCTACACCATTCTACCATCCCTCTGGATTTTCCTACCGCATCCACATGTCATGTTACAACCCATCCCCCATCCCATCATACTGCACCCCAAATAGTTGCACATCAACCGTGGCTCATCCCTTATTGAGCCATACCTCCAAGTAGACACCTTATATATTATGTCATGCACCTAGGTTAGTACTTAGTGCTGGAATTTACCTGATGCCTCAACTATAGCTGTCCCCTATATGTAGGATACCATTATGCATGTGTGCATTATTCTACCTACACATTATGCATGTGTGCATTATTCTACCTACACATTATGCATGTGTGCATTATTCTACCTACACATTATGCATGTGTGCATTATTCTACCTACACATTTGCATGTGTCATTATTCTCCTACTTACACATTATGCATGGTGTGCATTATTCTACCTACACATTATGCATGTGTGCATTATTCTACCTACACATTATGCATGTGTGCATTATTCTACCTACACATTATGCATGTGTGCATTATTCTACCTACACATTATGCATGTGTGCATTATTCTACCTACACATTATGCATGTCCACATGCATAATGTGTAGGTAGAATAATGCACACATGCATAATGTGTAGGTAGAATAATGCAAACATGCATATGTGTAGGTAGAATAATGCACACATGCATAATGTGTAGGTAGAATAATGCACACATGCATAATGTGTAGGTAGAATAATGCACACATGCATAATGTGTAGGTAGAATAATGCACACATGCATAATGTGTAGGTAGAATAATGCACACATGCATAATGTGTACAGTAGGTAGAATAATGCACACATGCATAATGTGTAGGTGAATAATGCACACATGCATAATGTGTAGGTAGAATAATGCCCACATGCATATGTGTAGGTAGAATAATGCACACATGCATAATGTGTAGGTAGAATAATGCACATCATAATGTGTTAGTAATGACACATGCATAATGGTATCCTACATATAGGGGACAGCTATGTTGGGCATCAGGTAATTCCAGCACTAAGTACTAACCTAGGTGCAACATAATATATAAGGTGTCTATTGGAGGTATGGCTCAATAAGGGATGAGCCACGGTTGATGTGCAACTATTTGGGGTGCAGTATGATGGGATGGGGGATGGGTTGTAACATGACATGTGGATGCGGTAGGAAATCCAGAGGGATGGTAGAATGGTGTAGGAATGGAAACCCTTATATGAACCGCCTCTCTGAGCCAAAACTGTTCCATTAGAGTGTAAGACTCATTAAAAATTAGATCCTGGGTCCCACTTAAAGAGAAGATGTACTCAAATATATATATATAACAGTGTTCGACAAACCTATACATTTGCACGCCCCGGGGAGTGGATTTAACATCGTGGCGAGCTCCTATTGGCCCAAGCCCACACGTGTGGTACTAGGTGGCGAGTAGATTTTTGGTGATTTGTCGACCACTGTATATATATATATGATGGTACACGTCCTCTAAAAGGTGGTATGTAGAAATCCACATAGGGTGTAGAATGGATTAATCCTTATGTTTAGAGACATATGCAATCACAGGAATGGTGTATATATAACCCCTCATTGAGGCCATCCAGATATATGTCTGTAGGATATAGACCATCTACATTCAACCTGCATCGGTGTCGGTCCCAATCCCCTTCCTTGGGCCCCACATAACATGTTCAAGCCGCAACAACTGACTGATGTCAGATGCCACTGTGGGCTTCGTTAAATGTCTGGCCACAGGTATGTCCTTGCTATTCCTAATCGACCCGATTGTGTCAAGGACACATATTTCAATTGCCTATGGGTTTCCCCACATGACAGGTGATTAAGTAGATGTAGTCCTTGATATAATGTCTTTTTGAATTAGGGCCCAGAAAGTTCTTGTCTTTGGCATGTAGGGGCATGCTCTGCATCCACCGCAAGGAAACGAACCTGTGGGTTTGGCACTCGCCCAGCCATGTTCTAGGTTGTTCACCTTGGTAGTGGCTATGTACTAGTGTATCTTGTAGATTGTGTGCTGCCCGTCTACATGTCATTGTGGGGCTTGTCTCAGAACCTGTTGGAGACACTATCCTCATAAGTACTTGCCAGTGTTTGGAAAAAATGTTTCTGATGTTGTTCCACTGGTTGTTGTATGTGCCAATGTATCTTACAATATGGTTGTCGGTGTCCCGGTCCGGTCTCTGTCCAGTGACCAGCAGTTTGTGCCTCGGCACTCTCCTGGCCTTTTGTAGGCTCGTTTAACCGATCCCCTACTGTGTCCTCTCTCTAGAACGCTCTGTCATGTCTTGCCTGGTGGTCAATTCCTCCAGACTGGACAATTACGCCTCAGTTTTGGATCTGTGCCGGGATACTAGTTACCACGTTTCTGAGGATGGTGACTGTCTGACTAAATGGCTATTGTGGATGCAGCCTACGAAACATTGTGGTCGCTAGACTGCCATCGTCCTTTTTGCTAATCGTAGGTCCAGGAAGTTAATTTTATGTTTGTCTACCTCATAAGTTAGTCTGAGGTTGTGGTTATTATTATTAAGTACTTCCACAAACTCACTCAGGAGTTTCTCCCAGCCACCCCACAACAGTATCACGTCGTCAATATAACGGGCCCATAATGACACTGTGACCCGTGAATCTATTCAGGGCCTCGCTGAAGACCACCGTTTCCTCCCACAGCCGAGATATAAGTTGGCATAGGTGGGAGCGCACGTGGTCCCATTGCGGTGCCCTGAATTTGGTTGATACATCTTGTGGTTAAATAGAAAAAAGTTTTTGGTAAGGACAAAGTGTAACAACTGTAAGATGAATCAGTTTTTGCGGCATTGAACATGTATTGTGGGGGATTGGGACCGACACCTGATGCAGGTTGAATGTAGATGGATCTATACCCTACGACATTATATCCAGATGACCTTCAATGAGGGGTTCATATATACACCATTCTGTGCATCGCTACGTCTCTAACACAAGGATTAATCCATTCTACACACAATGTGGATTTCTACATACCACCTTTTAGAGGAACGTTACCATATATATATGTAGCCCCCTGTAAACAGCACAGGCTATACATATCTTTCTCCTATTGTGGTAAGTCCTGTTAAGGCAGGCGCCAGTAGTTAATCATGGGTTTCCCCTTCACGCCCTGCCTTGAGTGATAGATGCAGGCTCCTGACTCTGCTGCAGGCATGAGACAGAGGGAGGTCCTGCTGACATCATTAGGGGTGGGCTGACTCTATTTAGGAGCAGTTCTGTGAGTGACAGTGGAGTTGGAGGAAAGGAGTAGGTCGAGCTCTCTCCTGGTAGCCGGAGAGAGAAACTCTGGCCTACATTTGGAGGGAGTGAGCAGAGCTCAGGTGGACAATTGCCCCTCACCCTGATGAGGGGGGGTGATGGGGAAGATCATCCCCACCCAGAGGATACCCTCTGAGGTGGGCATTTGGGTATTGAGGCCCTCACAGACATCCGTCAGGAGTGCATCTTGGAGGAAGGAGAGGGCCTGTACACATTTGGAGTGCCTGTGTGCTGCTACTGCTGTGTGCGAGCTAGAGGTCAATAAAGAGACATTGCTGATTTTACCAAAGAGATGTGTGTGATTCTGGAGCATCCACCCTGGGACAGGGTTACTTCTTCTCTAAGGGTCCTACCCCATATCCCTGGGAAGTTACAGAGGATGGAGGCGCTGCACTACCACAAAGAATGAGGACAACTACCCCAGAATGACAACAAAGAAACAGAAACACAAAAACATATACAATACAACAATGATTCCCTGGCGCACTAACAGAATTAAACCTGACAGCAGAGTGCAGTCCCAGAATCAGTAGATGTATTGGATGAGATCTACAGTCCCACACTGTCCCATTCCTTTTGATTGAAGAATGTCTGGAAATAAAAACAAAAACAACCATTGCGCAGTACCCTATGGTCAGTTCTCTACACCCCACCGTTGCTATCTACTCACTTAAAAATAGATAGAAATGGGCCTCAAACAGGTTTCTTGCTCTCCTCCGGTGGCTCCACCTTATATTGCTGCTGCCCTCTCGTAACCTAACCCAGCCACTTTCATTCCAACCTATTCCAACCTGCTATGCCTCCTATTTCCTCCCTTCCCTTCCACAACCCCCTTCTCTCCAACCTTCTACCATCCTTCCTCTCTCCCCTCTATCCTCCTCCACCCCGTATTCCCATAACGTTCCCCATCAGAACATTTCCCTCAAACCCCCCCTTTTCCCCTACTCCCGCGTTCGATTACTTATTCTCACCCCAGAGAGTGGTAACACCGGTCTAAACATACACGCCCAAGGAGAAGTAATACCGGTATTCACATAAACGCCCAGAGAGGTACAGAGAGGTGAATAACGGTATACACATACACGTCCAGAGGTAATACGGTTACTCATACACGCCAGAGAGGTGGTAACACGGTATACACATTACACGCACAAGAGAAGTAATAGCCGGTATACACCTACACGCCCAGAGAGGGTAAACCGGTTATACACATACATGCCCAGAGAGGTAATAACGGATACACATTACACGCGCCAGAGAGGTAATACCGGCATAAACATGCACGCCAGAGAGGGTAATACCGGTATACACATTTACACAACCCAGAGAGGTAATACAGTTTACACATAAAAACCAAAGAAGGGGTAATACCGGTAGTAACATATATGCCCAGAGGTAGGTAATCACCGGATACACGCCCAGAGAGGTACATACTGGTATACACATACACGCCCAGAGAGGGTTAATTTAACGGTATAATACAAGCCCAGGAAGAGAGGTAATACCGGATACACATACACGACCAGAGAGGTAAATACCAGTAAAATACACGCCCAGAGAGGTAATACCGGTATACAATACACGCCCAGGAGGTAACACCGGATACACCTACACGCCCAGAGAGGTAATACCGGTTATCCACATACACGCCCAGAGATAGTAATACCGGTATATACCACATACACGTCCAGAGCGTAATACCGGTATACTCATAACGACCAGAGAAAGGGGGTGGTAACCCCGGTATACACATACACGCCTCGAGAAGTAATACCGGTATACCACATACACGCACAGAGAGTAAGACCTGTATACACATACACGTCCAGGGTAAGACCGGTATAATCATACACGCCCAGAGAGGGAACACCGGTGGATACACATACACGCCCCGAGAAGTAATACCGGTATACACATAACACGCCCAGAGGAGGAATACCTGGTATTTACACATACAGTCTCAGATGGTAAGACGTATACTATACACGCCCAGAGAGTAAACACCGGTGGTAGACACATACACGCCCCAGAGAAGTAATACCGGTATACACATACACGCCAGAGATGTTAATACCGTATTACAACGTACCGCCCCAGAGAGTGGTATACCGGTATACAAATTACATGACCAGAGAGGAATACCAGGCGAGAATAAAGAAAAGAAACAAGAAAGACAGAGATCTCATCTTTACCCCTCCTACGACTCTCCGCGTCCATACCCCTCCTGTCTTCTCCCAAATATCCTCCCTCCTTAGCCAACCCCTTTCTACGCCCGTCGGTAAAACAGGTATACAAATAAACGCCCCAGAGGCAGAGAAGATAATACCGGTATTTACACATACACCGCCAAGAGAGGCAGAGAGGTAATTACGGTATACACATACACGCCCAGAGAGAGAGGTAATACGTAGACACATACACGCCCAGAGAGGGTAATACCGGTATTAACATACACACGCCATGAGACGCGGTTAATACCGGTATACACATACACGTTCAGAGACGTATACCGGTATACACATACACGACCAGAGACGGCTGAAACCGCCAGGCGTAATAATAAACGTAAGCAAGACAAAAAAAAACAGCAAAATGATGAGAGGCACCGTGGGTCAAAGAGATGGCGTTATGGGTAAAGCACGAAGAGATACAAGCAGAGAGGGCGGGTAAATACAGGTATAACACATACACGCCCAGAGAAGAGCCCCCAGAGAGTTCTGGTAATACCGTTAATACACATACACGCCAGAGAGACATTTGGTTGGGCGGTAATACCGGTTATACACACACACCACCCCAGAAAGGACCACCCGGTACCCCCCTCTTTAAGGGGGGCAACAAAGGGTGCGGCAGGCGTATGCAACAATTACCGCTAGAAAAAAAGCAGTTATGAAGACTGGGGCATAAATACCACGGTAATAAGGTGTCTTCACTAACAACATAAGAAGAAAAAAGAAAACTAAAGAAAAAAGAGATTGACAGAGACCCCCCTCGTTCCCACCGTGCGGGAATACAAGGTTCTATACAAATACATGCCCAGAGAAGCAGAGTCGGTCAATTGGTTACAGAGAGGTAATACCGGTATTTTATTATACACATACACGCACAGAGATCCCAAAGAGCGAGACTGGGCAGACGGGGAATCCCTGGGGTTTTCCACACTCATCCACTTAGAGGGTCCTTTCAACCATCCCCTTCCTCATCCACTTCTCTGCCCGCCCCCCATCCCACCAGCCAACACTACCTCCTCGCGGCCCCCTCTTGCTAAGGGCTAAGAAAGCCTCTGGGGGACAGAAAGCTAAGGAAGAAAAAGCAGGACACGATGAGCAGGCCCGACCCATGACCCTCCGGCGATAGAACAAGGGCCCGATAAAAATTGAAAAAAAAAGACACTGGCAAGGTATAAAAAATAAAAAAAAAGAGACCCCCCTCCCTCGTGGTACCGCCACGACCCCCTGTTTGTCATTGAGTAACAAGGCGGAGAAAAATACAAACATAAAGAGACCGGTTGACAGAGGGTCTTCCGGCTCCCCACCCCCCCCATAACGCGTATACACATATATGCCCAGAGACTGGTAACAGAGAGGTAATCCGGTATACACATACACGCCAGCAGAGAGGTAATACGGTATACAAATCACACGCCCAGAGATTGTCGCTTTCCCACTGATTCGCTCTCGGCCGTATTCCCTTTCTGTAATAAATGGGTGTAAAAAAGAAACAAGAAAACGAGGGCGCCCGCGCGGGTAAATACGGTTACACAAGACACGCCCCCCGAGAGGTTAAGGTAAGGTCATAACCGGTATAAACACCAACCCAAGAGAGGTAATAATAAACGCTCGGATAGGTAGAAAAACATAAAAAAAAAGAGCGGAGCCCGGGGGCGGGAAATAGTGGCGGAAGGTAAACACAGGTTTATCTAGAAACATACAGCAAAGAGAGGGGAGAGGTAACGGTAAGACCGGATAAAAATAAATGACAAAGGAGAGGTTGGTAATTACCGGTATACAAATCCACGGGGACAGAGAGGGTCAATTACGGCATACAAATGCACAGCCCAGCAGACCCAGAAGGGAGTTAATCGGTATACCACCATACACCCCAGAGAGATCGGTCCTTTACAAAATAATACCGGTGGGTTGGTATTAAACATACACACCAGAGAGGTAATACGGTATACACAGATATGCACCCAGAGGTAATTACCGGTATACAGCCCAGGAGCCACCGCGCCTGGTACGATAATGTCGAGTCAAAATTCATAAACAGCAAAAAAGAGCATCCCACGTCACGAGGGTTAATAACTGGTTTAAAACTACACGCCCCCGAGAGGGTGTGGTTAATTTCCCGTATACCACATCACGCCCAGAGAGGTAATACCGGTACACATACACGAAAAGAACCTAACTCGCTTTTGTCTGGTAACTAATAAAGGTTCTTTAGACCATAGAAAAGTCCAAGAGACCGGTAACACGGTATACACATACACGCCCCAGCAGGAGAGGGGGATGGGTAATCGGTTATTTACACATACAGCCCAGCAGAGAAGTAGAGAAGTAAAGTAATACCGGTATTACACATGTGCACGTCCAGATTGTGGGTTAATACCGGTTCTTTGTTATTTATATCATACACGCCCCAGAGAGTGTACTGGGTAGACCCGAGGTAACACCGTATACACATACACGCAGACAGAGAGAACAGAGAAGTAATACCGGTATTCACATTACACGCCCAGAGAGGTAAAATACAGTATACCATACACGGCCAGAGGTAATACCGGTATACTCATTACACGCCCAGAGGAGAGACAGGGTAACCACGGTATATCACAGTTTACACGCCCAGAGAAGTAGTAATACAGCGTATAAACATAACCAGCACCAAGAGAGCGGGTAATACCGGTATACACATTTACACGTCAAGAGGTAATACCGGGGTATTATACTAATAAATCTAATAGAAAAGACAGATTTTTTTGCCGGAAAACAAAGCGCCTCTCCCCCCGGTACCTGCCACCCTTTTACGCCCTGCCTTTATCCCCTCCCCCTCCAAACCATCCCACCCTCCTTCCCCCCTACCTCCACCATCCTGGTTCCCCTTCTCTCCTTTCCCCATCGCCCCCCCCCTTTGCCTTGATTTACATCTCTCTTCTCCGCACTCTTGATGTGGATAAGAGCCTTCCCGGGCTCGTTTTACAAGGGGTGGTCACACCGCGGATACACATACACGCCAGAGAAGTAAACCGGTATACCACATACACGCCCAGAGACTGGGGTAATACCGGTTTACACATCACGGCCAGATGGCGTAATACCAGTATAAAAATTACAAGAACAAGAGAGCTATTATGCGGTGGGTAGGTAATACCGGTTTATACACATACACGCCCAGAACGGTAACACCGGTTATATAAACATACACGTCCAGAGAACGGTTAGGTAATACCGCGCTATAAAATACCCGCCCACAGAAAGTAAAGGTTCACAGGTCTAACATACACGGTCCAGAGAGGTCGGTTAATTACCGGTATACACCATAAACGTCCCAGAGGTTAATATTCCGGTTAGTTATCATACACTCAGAGAGGGTAAAACACGGGGGTCCAACACATACAAGCCCACAGACGCCGGGGTAATACCGGTCTACACATACAACACCAGAAGAGGTATTACGGTTTTCCCATTTACACAGTTACACGGCCCCAGAAGGAATCCGGTCATACAATACACGCCCAGAAAGAGTTAATACCGGTATACCATCATAACGCCCAGAGAAGGTAATATCCGGTTATACACCAGTACACACCCAGAGAGGTTAAATACCGGTATATACATACACAGGGACAGAGAGGTGGTATCGGTATACCGGATATACACAATACACACCAAGGATAGGTGATGTCAGGTGATACCGTATACACATCACGCCCCCCTAAAGAGGTAATACCGGCCTATACCCATACACACCCCAGAGAGGTCATACCGGTATACACATTACCACGCCCAGAGACCGGATAGGTAATTTTACATAAGGGCGTATAAATACAAAAAAGAGATGCATTTTGGGTGGTCTGGTGGGGTAATACCGGTATATACATACAACAGCCCAGAGACAGGTAATACCGGTATACACATACACGCCCAGCAGAGAGCCCCAGAGAGAGACGGTAATACCGGTTCACATAAACGCCCAGAGATTGCGGTAAATACCGGTATACACATACACGCCCAGAGAGGTAATACCGCGGTAACACATACACGCCCAGAGAGTCAATACCGGTTATACACATACACGCCCAGAGCCGGGTATACCGGGTAAACAACATTTACCCGCCAACGAGAGGGTAATACCGGTATACACATACACGCCCAGAGAGTTCGGTAATACCGGTTACCATACACGCCCCGAGAGGTAATACTGGTATACACCATACACACCCAGAGATGGGCTTGGTGTAATATCGGTTTATTAAACAAACAACGCCCAAGAGAATGGTTAATTACCGGTATACACATAAAGCCCACGAGTTGGGGTATTACCGGATACACATACACACCCATGAGATGGTAATAACCGGGTTATACAAATACACGCCCAGAGACATAGTACGGTATACCCATACACGCCCAGAAAGATATACCGGTATACACTACACGCCCCCAGAGGTTAATACCGGGTTATACTATTACCACGCCCAGAGAGGGAATACCGGTATACTGCCCCAGGGGAATCCCGGGTATACAACATATACCTAAACCCAGAGAGGTAAATACCGGTCTGGTAGACTTACATAAAAGCCAAGCAGACCGGTGGTATTTAAAGTATGACACACATACATCGCCCAGAGAGGTAAAGACCGGTAAATACCGGTATACACACACACACCAGAGAGGGTAATACCGGTATACCACATCACGCCCCGAGAGTTAATACCGGTATTACACATACACGCCCAGAGAGGTAATCCCGGTATAACAACTAACACGCCCAGAGATGGTAGGTTAATACCGGTACTACACATACACGCCCAGAGAGGTAATTACCGGGTATACACATACACGCCAGAGAGGTTAATACCGGTGATTGTATTTCTACTGGACAGTGTCAAATAACAGGGACATACGGTTCAATACTGGACACCTGGGAACAGGGTTTGCACACTCGGGTTGACACGGAGACTACGGGTTTTGGACCCTTGTATCTCCGGGCGATGCGGTTCACCTTATAAAACTCCGGGTGGGGATGGCGTCGGCGGGCGCTAGTGCGTAGGCATCTTACCGGCACTCCCCCTGTAACTCCTGTCAATATGGCTGCGCAGCGTCAAAGTAGCCGAGCGTTGCCACATGACAAGGGAAATAGCAATATGACACACAGCGCCATGTTATGCCAGTTGTCATGACAACACAAGCGTTGTGTGCAATCAACGCGCCGCCGGCGTTTGCCATGATGAGCGTGCGTCATGGGATGCCTCGGCCACCATAAGGGTCTGTTGTCATTCAACTGACGCAGCGCCTGCGTACTATAGTTCGGGGATTATGTGTTGTACTTTCTACCGAGCTGGATGGAATAAATATAATAAGCGTTCCTTACAGAAACGGCCCCGCGTTCCCGCACCGCCGGCCCGCAGAAAGGACAAGAAGCTTTACTAAAACCTAATAAGCTGATATTGTGAGAAGGAAATGATTTTCTTCCTGGATCAGGGAAATGCCAGGCGAGCCCGGCTGTGTGGCTGCGCAGTGCGCCACTTCCTTGTGCGTACTTAAACAAATGTGTTTTAACATGGTTGCCGCTGATTACAGGGCACGTGAAGGAGATCCTTGATTGCCTCGGGTAGGGGGCAGAAGTTATTTATGTAAGTTTGAATTACATACTCTGCCAAGAAAATCTAACGTGCGACATGATGCAGGTCCACATTATTAACCACTCACTGCATGGCAAGGCCCGCAGGCCCGTCTGAAGGTCACTTTAGCACTTTTTGCTTAATAAATATAACATCGAGATACAATCAAATGGGGTGCCAATCAATCATCATTTATTGCAGAATATTGGAGAAATATCCATTGTATGGACTCAGGATTAGAGTTTCTGTCAATATAGAGCTCAGAATAGGTAAACCAATAGGGATTCCCCTATCAGCTCACTCTCATTAGGAGGGAGGGTATTTAAGGAGGGAGCGGAATAGTATGCACTATCACCCCTACCCTGACAAAGCGTAATCTCTTACGCGAACAGGACCATCGGTTTTAGATGACGTCACTCTACTGACGTCGGTGGTGGCGACCCTCTTGAACACCGCGTCACCCCCACCTAATTTTAAATACACTTGTATATATACCCTACAATTTATGGCTGTTTCCTCAATTGTACCTTAATAAATCTTTTTTGTTTTGCGTCGCTTGGCACCGTACGCTCCCAGTTTGGGGTTACACATTGTCCCACCTTTTCTTTGCCCCCATAGAGTGCAATTGTGGGTTTCTTTTCTTTATCCTGACTAGATTTTTAGACAGAAACTACACAACATCCGGGGACATTTACAATAAAACATATGTTATTCTTTCCAGAAATATACAGAAGTGGTGAAACACGGGTTAACCAATAATCGTGTCCCATTGGATTGTAGCTTTGTCTTTCACTTTGTATAGGGGGCATTCTTATTCCAATCAGTTGGCTGGAGAGGGGGAGCAACAAGCACTGTTAGACTGGAGTCCAGTAGGAAGGACAGAAAGAAGGGGAGAAGGAAGAGATTGGGGGGTGGTGGGAGATGGGAGGTGGTGACCCCCACTCCCTCCTCATCCGCATCGCCAACCTACTTTGTAACGCCCAAAAGCTTCTCATAAGTATTTCTTCATTCTTATTTTGGGGGGGGACGGGCTTTGTTTTTTTAATTCTTTTTTGAAGGGTTCAATTAGGGATCTCCCTTTATTTGGCTTCGGATCGGTTCATACTCCTGGTAATGAACCTAAACGTTTCACATCAAATGAATGATGTAATCCTTAGTTTTCCGGGCTTGTAAATAATTATCCTCTACTGGATACGTAGGGACCTTCTCCGTACTCGGATCACACCTCCGGAGGCCTTTCCCACTGTTACAGCCCTGGAAAATTACGAGCAGCTCGGAGGAGAAATAATTGAGTCTTACACCAGTGTGCGTCAAAAATCTCTCCTGTTTATTAGGCGATTTCAGTCAGGTTATATAGCCAAGCGAAAACAAAGGTGATAATATGCCAATTTCCATTTCCCTTATTTTGTGCTTATGTTAGACATAACAAGATACTAAATCATTTATTTGGAAACTCCCGTACATCACATGATTCAAGATTAAATTGCTGACACCGTACATAATTTCCCTGTTTGTACCTTATTTGGTCAATATTTCCGCTTTTAATTCAGAAGTTCAGCCAACATTAGATTCATAAAAAGGGTAGTTGAAAAAGGTTAGTTAATTTTATACTATTAAGCAGAATGGCAGTGTTAGCATAAAAATGGTTATACAGCAGACAAAATGGAGTCACCCCTGATATACACATTATCAGGGCTGTTCCGTTCATTTCACTGCCCCAACCATGGCTCCCGTGTTCTATACAATTCCTTGGTCGGTTGTTTCAAAAAAGCTGTACATTGTTCCATTAACATCACTTTGTTTATTCTTTTTTCAACCGTTTTTGTCTAGAGGGCGGCGGGGCAATCGTCTTCCAGGAGGCCGCCGCGGCACATCTAGCCGCAGTCAGTATAAGTTATATTAATCGCCTCAGGGGTCGGTCTACATCTTCGACTGGTTTTGCCAGTAGATAAGTCAAAGGGTCCATCGGGATGGACAGATCTGTTGAATCTTTAATGATTGTTTGGAATGTGAACCAAAACTTCTGTATGGCGGCATGTCCACCAGATGTGTACCATATCGCCTTTTGCCCCGCAGCCCCGCCAACACAGATCAGTCGCCAGAGGGTAGATTTGCTTCAGCCAGCTTGGGGTGATCAGTAGAAAATAATCTTATAAACGTTTTCTTTTATAGTGATTATCTACTATATATTTCTGAAAGTGTCCTATGTGTCCGGGTCTGTATGTGTCTCCCTGTGTCCCTCCCTGTGTCCCTAGCGGCAATCTCATTGGCTCCCTTGGCCCGCCCCCGCACACCTCTCATTGGCCGGACACACACATACACTCACACAGAGATATACACACACACACGGAGACACACAGGCAGGACACTGAGACACACACAAAGATACACACACACTGAGACACACACAGATACACACACACACACACAACACTTGAGAATCCATACAGGACACACATATACAGACAGGACACACACACACACACTGAGATACACACAAAGATACACACACACACACACACAGATACACAGACAGGACACACATATAAAGACAGGACACACACACACACACACACACTGAGATACACACAAAGATACACACACACACACAGATACACACACAACACACTGAGATACACAGACAGGACACAGTAACAGACACACATACACCACACACAACACACACACACCCACCACACACCCAGATACCAACACACACTGAGATAACAGACAGGCCAACAGATGACAGACAACACACACACACACACCACACACACACACACAACACACCCCCCGCTCCCCCCCCCCCCCCCCCATCACGTGCGCCGCCCTGCACCGGCTCCAGACGGAGGGGAAGCGCGGCCCTCCAACCCCAGCCGCTCCCTTACCTCCCCAGCGCTACCTCCCACTCAGGTAAGTCACACCACTGCCAGTAACTCTCCTATTTCAGGCGCGGAGCCTCGCGCCTCAGGCCCACACAGGAACACACAGGGCGCTTCCTGCCGCCGCCTGCACGCCTCACTCAGCCGGGCGGCACATCGGGGGAAAGCGGGCGCCGGGGGAGGGGGGGGGAGCGCGAGTCACGAGGAATGGGGGGCGGGCAAGTCACGGGGAACGGGGGAGGGCGAGCCGCAAATCACGGGGAACGGGGGGGGGGCGAGCCGCGAGTCACGGGGAACGGGGGGGGGGGGCGAGCCCCCTTTCCCCCCCCACTCCCCTTTCCCCCCCACTTTCCCTTTCCTCCCTCCCCATCCCCTTTCTCCCCCCGCTCTCCTTTCTCCCCTTCCCCTCCCCCCGCCTCTTCTCCGCCTTCCCCTCGCCGCTCCCTCGTTCTGCCCCTTTCCCCCCGCCCTCCGCTCCCCTTTCCCCCCGCCCTCCGCTCCCCTTTCCCACCGCCAACATCACTGACCCACCGCCTCACACCCTAGCAGGACCCCCACTCACAGACAGCACTCACAACCCACGCGCCACCCGCCGCCTCACACCCTAGCAGGACCCCCACTCACAGACAGCACTCACAACCCACGCGCCACCCGCCGCCTCACACCCTAGCAGGACCCCCACTCACAGACAGCACTCACAACCCACGCGCCACCCGCCGCCTCACACCCTAGCAGGACACACGCCTCACATTTTTACATCTGTTATGTCACCAAAATATACATTGTACTGTGGTGTGTTTACAATAAACCATTTTTAAACAACATCGTATTACATTTTATTCCATCTTTCTTTTCAACATTATTATCCAACCTTTACAACAAATAGTCATCTATTGTTCCACGATTTATAAATAATACTACCTATTACGCATTTACATCCCGGGCAACGCCGGGTCTCTCAGCTAGTATATATATATATATACAGTATAGAGTCTTTGCAGCAAACTCCCAAATATCTTCCCAATCATCTCTATTGATTTCTACGTTTTAATCAGCCGCCCATTTGCGCATGTAGTTGGGGTCTGGGGAGTCTGCCGCGGCCCCCGTACCAGCATATATTCTTGGGATCAGGCCTTTTCGGTACACGCCTCTTTTACACATACTTCAAAGCTTGAAAGGGGGGGAAATTCCAACTTTGTGGAAATCTTTTGGAGGAAATGCCGGATCTGCAGATATTTAAACATATCTAAGTCTGGTGCTTCGTGTCTAGTTTGAAGCTCTTGAAAACGAAGAAATTTCCCACTGTGGAATAGATCGGCAATTACTCTAATATTCCTTGCTTTAAATTGATCGAATTGTTTGGTGCCACATCCTGGGGGAAAGTTGGGGTTGTTAAAAAGTGGGATAAGTTGTGAGGTGGGAGTCTTGAGGTTAACTTTGCCTTTGGACTTGGTCCAGGTCTCCCAGGTGCATCTCACCGGGCCCAGCTCAAACCCCTTATCTGGGGCCCATAAGGACATTAACAGAGAGGACGTTCTAGCGTACTGGGATTCTGTGGCCAACCAGCAGTATTGGGTTGGATCAGCGTTCCAAACCACCGCTTGCTGTAATTGGGCAGCTTGGTAATATTTTGAGAGATCTGGGACTTCCATGCCCCATCTTAGTCTCGAGGTCGGTTAAATGACCTGGCGATCCTGGGCCTTCTGCCCTGCCAGATAAAGTGGAATATTCTAGTTTGTACATTTTTTTAAGTTTGGATCCAGGTGTCTGGACCGGGAGGGTCTGAAAGTGATATAATAACCGAGGGAGTATATTCATTTTAATGGAAACTATTCTCCCGATCCACGACACCCGGTATCCCCGCCTCCCCGGTATCCCCGCCTCCCCGGTATCCCCGCTCCTCGGTTCCCCCCGGCCTCCCATATACCCGCCATCCCCGTTATCCCCCCCCGCCCCGGTATCCCCCCGCCTCCTGGTCCCTTTCCCCTCCCCGGTACTCCCCGCCCCAGTAACCCCCGCTCCGTATCCCGTTCCCCGCCTTGTCCTCGTATCCCCCCTCCTCGGATATCCCCCGCCGCGATCTCCCGCTCTACGTATCCGCCCCGAAGCACTCACAACCGGTATCACGCCTGTATCAACCCTCACAAAAACGCCCGCCTAGTTCTCCCCCGGTATCTCCTCCCGCCTCCCCGGTATCCCCGCCTCCCCGTGTATCCCCGCTCCCGGCTCCTCCCCCCCGGCTCCCCGTCCTCCCTGGTATCCACCACCGCCTCCCCGGTATTCCCCCCCCCTCCCGTCTCCCCGCTTCCCCCCGGTTTCCCCGGTATCCCCCCGCTCCTCGTATCCCCGCCTCCCCGGTATCCAACCGCTTCCCGTATCCCCGCCCCTCCCCGGGTCTCCCCGTATCCATCTCGCCCCCCCTGTCTCCACGGTCTCCGCACTGTATCCCCGCCTCCCCGTTATCCCGTCCCTCGCCCCCCGCTCTCCCCTGCCCTCCCCCGCTCCTCCCTGCCTCCCCGGTTTCCCCGCCTCCCCGGTCTCCCCGCCTCCCCGGTCTCCCCGCCTTCCCGTCTCCCCGCCTTCTCCCGCCTCCCAAGTCACCCGTCCTCCCCGGTATCCCCCGCCTCCCCGGAATCCCCGCCTCCCCTGCCTCCTCCCCGGCCTCCCCGGTATCCCGCCTCCCCGTTATCCCCGCCTCCCCGGTCTCTCCCCGGTACCCCGCCTCCGGTTTCCCCCCGCCTCCCCGGTATCCCCGCCTCCCCGGTATCCCCGCCTCCCCGGTCTCCCCCCCCGCCCCCCGGTTCCCTCCCCGCCTCCTCGGTATCCCCCGCCCTCCGGTGTCCCCGCCTCCCCCGTCCCCCCCGCCTCCCTTCCCCGCCTCCCGGTTTCCCGCCCCTCCCCGGTTTCCCGTCTCCTCTCCCCGCCTCCCCTGTTTCCTTCCCCGCCTCCCCGTTATCCCGCCTCCACCGTTCCCCGCCTCCCCGTTTCCCCGCCTCACCGTCTCCCTCGTCCCCGGTTCCCCGCTCCCCCGTATCCCCCCGCCGTCCCCCTTGTCTCCCCGCCTCCCCGGTTTCCTCCCCGCCTCCCCGGTTTCCCCGCCTCCCCGCCTCCCCGGTATCCCCGCCTCCCCGGTCTCCCCGCCTCCCCGGTTTCCCCGCCTCCCCGGTCTCCCCGCCTCCCCGGTTTCCCCGCCTCCCCGGTATCCCCGCCTCCCCGGTATCCCCGCCTCCCCCGGTAGCCCCGCCTCCCCGTAATCCCCCTCCCCCTGTTCTCCACGTCCTCCCGTAATCCCAGCCTCCCCGTTCTCCCCGGTCCGCCCGCTCTCCCCGCCTCCCCCTCGTCTCCCCCTCCCCGGTCTCCCCGCCTTCCCGGTCTCCCCGCCTCCCAGGTCTCCCCGGTATCCCCGCCTCCCCGGTATCCCCGCCTCCCCTGCCTCCCCGCCTTCCCCTCCTCCCCGTCTCCCCGGTCATCTCCCCCTCCCCGGTCTCTGCCCGCCTCCCGGTCTCCCCGTATCCCCGCCTTCCCCTTATCCCCGCCTCCCCTGCCCCCGCCTCCCTGCCTCCTCCCCGTCCACCCTGGTATCCCTGCCTCCCCTCTCTCCCCGCCATCCCCTCCTCCCCGGCTCCCCCTCGCCTCCCCGGTACCCCCCGGCCTCCCCGGTATCCCGCCGCCTCCCCGGTTGCCCCCGCCTCCCGGCTTTTCCCCGCCTCCCCGGTTATCCCCGGCCTCCCCCTATCCCCGCTCCCGCCCCTCCCGCCCCCCCCGCCTCCAGGGACCCGCCTCGCCCGTATGCCCCCCCTTACACCCCATCCTCCCCGTATTTCCCCATCCTCCCCCGCGCTCCCCCTCCTCCCCCCCGCCCGTATCCCCCCTCCTCCCCCCACCCGCCTCCCCGGTATGCCCCGGACCCCGCGTTCCCCTTATCCTCCTATCTCCTTCCCCGCCTCCCCGTATCCCCGCCTCCCCGGTACCCGCCTTCCCCGTTTCCTCACCCGCCTCCCCGGGGGGTCTCCCCCCGCTCCGGTATCCCCGCCTCCCCGGTTTCCCCCCGCCTATCCCCGCCTCCCCGGTCTCCCCGCCTCCCCGGTTCCCCGCCTCCCCTTCCCCCCGCTCCCCTTATTCCCCCTCCCGGTTCCCCCGCCTCCCCGGTATTCCCTTCCCGCCTCCCCGGTATCCCCGCCCCCCGGTTTCCCCCGCCTCCCCGTCCCCGCTCCCCGGTCCCCAACTCCCCGGTCTCCCCACCTCCCCGGCTCCCCGCCTCCCCGTTTCCCCCGCCTCCCGGTATCCCCGCCACTTCCGATTCGCCAATTCCCTTTTTATTTTGTCAAACTGGGCTGGTATTGCTTTGTAGAGTGGTGGTTCCTGGTCACATTTACTCAAGATATTTAATGTGACAGGAACCCATCTATAGTAGAAAATTCAATTTTAGTAATTTAAGTTCCGAGTCTGGGAAGGGTCAGATTTAGGACCTCTGATGTTGTCATTATTAATTTTATCCCCAAAATCTGATAAAGTTTTTTGGGAGGTTAGCAACGAAATCTGGGGGATTACTAATATTAAATATGATATCATCGCGAATAAGGAGATTTTAAGTTCATTTTCCCAATTGCTATACCTTCGATATTAACTTTGCTCTAATATTCGCACGCTAGGGTTCGATTGTCAGGGGAAGATGGGGAACAATGGGCGCCCTCCGGTCTGGTTGAATTCTTAATTTCTTATGGTCCGGATCACTTCCTGGAGAGCTTAACTTAAAGCCGTCGGGTTTTGGTTGTGATAGTACTTCTGGCGCTTCTAAAAATGAAGTCCTTAAAATCCAAATTGCTGTAGTGTTTTATTAGAAAACCAATCTAGTTCTGTTGAAAGCCTTTCTCTGTCTCAAGACTAGAAGTATGGCTCAGGTTCCAGGAGATGTGTTAACTGAGGCTTGTCTACCCGACACTAACCCACCTGGTCGATATGGATAAATCTCGGGAGAATAGGGTTTAATTAATCTATTCGCCAAGATTTTGCTGTACAATTTTCAGGTCATTATTTAATATTATTTGTCTTTATTTTTATATACGGCCATTATGTACATGGCGCTTCACATTAGTAATACAAGTGACAATCATAAATAACAAATAATCAATAACAGAAGCATGGGAATAAGTGTTTCAGTCATTAAAAGTAACATTTCGGAAGAGGAGTCCCTGCTCTGAGGAGCGTACAATCTAATTAGGAGCAATGGCCCTTTTATAATTAGATACATTTCTAAATGGGGAGGGGGTAGGAAAGAGGGTTAGTGGGGAGAGAAATGGGAAGGGGGTGAGGGGATAAAGGTGGGGGAGTGTGGGATAGAGGTTGGGGGAGGAATAGAGTGTGGGGGGGAGGAGGATAGAAGTGGGGGGGAGGGGATAGAGGTGGGGGGGGAGGAGGATAGAAGTGGGGGATAGGCATGGGAGTGAATAGAGTGGGGGGAGGGGATAGAGTGGTGGAGGGGAATAGATAGGGCGGTGGGGGGTAAGGGGGGGGAGGGGATAGAAGTGTGCGGGGTGAGGGGATAGAGGGGAGGGGGTAGAGGTGAGGGAGGTGAGCGGGGAGGGGATAGAGGATGGGGGAATAGAGGTGGGGACGGGATAGAGGAGGTGGGTTGAGGGGATAGAAGTGTGGGGGGTGAGAAGAAAGAGGTGGAGTGGGGGGGGGGAGAGAGGGTGGGGCAGTGGTAGGGTACACATGACACGAGGACCCATTGCAGAGGAGGGGGGCGCCGTTACATACATACAATATATATACCCATGGTCACATTTAGCAGGTGGGGCGCCGTTACATACATACAATTATATACCCATGGTCACATTTAGCAGGTGGGGGCGCGTGACATACATCAATATATAGCCATGGTCATTTAGCAGGTGGGGCGCCGTGACATACATACAATAATATACCCATGGTCACATTTAGCAGGTGGGGCGTCGTGACATACATTACATATATATACCATGGTCACATTTAGCAGGTGGGGGGGCGCCGTGCATACATCATCTATATACCCATGGTCACATGGCAGGTGGGGGCGTCGTGACTACATACATATATATACCCATGGTCACAATTTAGCAGCGGTGGGGGCGCCGTGCACATCATACAAATATATATACCCATGGTCACATTTAGCAGTGGGGCGCCGTGACATACATACAATATATAATACCCATGGTCACATTTACAGGTGGGGCGCCGTGACATACATACAATATATATATACCCATGGTCACATTTAGCAGGTGGGGGCGCCGTGACTACATACAATATATATACCCATGGTCACATTTAGCGGTGGGGGCGCCGTTCATACATACTATATATACCCATGGTCACTTAGCAGGGGGGGGCGCCGTTACATACATACAATATCATATCCCATGGTCACATTTAGCAGGTGGGGGCGCCGTTACATACATACAATATATATACCCATGGTCACATTTAGCAGTGGGGGCGCCGTGACATACATACAATATATATACCCATGGTCACATTTAGCAGGTGGGGGCGCGTGACATACATACAATATATATACCCATGGTCACATTTAGCAGGTGGGGGCGTCGTGACATACAACATACAATATACTACCCATGGTCCACATTTAGCAGGTGGGGGGGCTCGTGACATACATACAATATATATACCCATGGTCACATTTAGCAGGTGGGGGCGCCGTGACATACATACATACAATATATATACCCATGGTCACATTTAGCATGGTGGGCGCGCCGTGATATACATACATATATATACCCTGGTCACATTAGCAGGTGGGGGGGCGCCGTGACATACATAAAATTATACCATGGTCACATTTAGCAGTGTGGGGCGCCGTGAATAAACATACATATATATACCCATGGTCACATTTAGCGGGGGGGCGCCGTTACTACATAACAATATATATAACCCATGGTCACATTTAGCAGGTGGGGGCGCCGTGACATACATACAATATATATACCCATGGTCACATTTAGCAGGTGGGGGCGCCGTGACATACATACATACAATATATATACCCATGGTCAAATTTAGCAGGTGGGGGCGCCGTGACATACATACAATATATATACCCATGGTCACATTTAGCAGGTGGGGGCGCCGTGACATACATACAATATATATACCCTGGTCACATTTAGCAGGGGGGGGCGCCGTGCAAATACAATAATAATACCCATGGTCACATTTAGCAGGTGGGGGCGCCGTGACATACATACAATATATATACCCATGGTCACATTTAGCAGTGGGGCGCGTGACATACATACAATATATATACCCATGGTCACATTTAGCAGGGTGGGGGCGCGCCGACATACATCAATATATATACCCATGGTCACATTAGCAGGTGGGGGCGCCGTGACATACATACAATATATATACCCATGGTCACATTTAGCAGGTGGGGGCGCCGTGACATACATACAATATATATACCCATGGTCACATTTAGCAGGTGGGGGCGCCGTGACATACATACAATATATATACCCATGGTCACATTTAGCAGGTGGGGGCGCCGTGACATACATACAATATATATACCCATGGTCACATTTAGCAGGTGGGGGCGGCATCTGTGAGGTCAGAGCTGGGATCACTGATCTAATGAAGGGTGTTTAATAAGGACTTATCTTCTGACATCACTGTATCCTGTGACATCACCACTCCAACAGGTTATCTCGATGACAACATCATGACAAACTCTGAAAGACAGACAGGGGAGAAAAGTCTTAGATACAAGGCCAGGGGAGGAAATATAAGACAGCCGGGGAGAATACTATAGAGACAACCAGGGGAGGAATATCTATAGAGACAGCCAGGGGAGAAAGAACTATGAGACAGCCGGGAGGAAATTACTATAAGACAGCCGGGACGGGAATATCAAGAGACAGCCAGGGGAGGAAATCTATAGAGACAGCCAGGGGAGGGAAAAGTACTATAGAGGACAGCCAGGGGAGGAAAGTATATAGAGACAGCCAGGGGAGAAGGTACTATAGAGACAGCCAGGGGAGAAGGATACTATACGAGACCAGCCGGGGGGGGGAAGGTACTATAAGTAGACAGCCAGGGGAGGAAGATACTATAGAGACAGCCAGGGGAGGAAGGTACTATAGAGACAGCCAGGGGAGGAAGATACTATAGAGACAGCCAGGGGAGGAAGGTACTATAGAGACAGCCAGGGGAGGAAGGTATACTAGAGACAGCCAGGGGAGGAAGGTACTATAGAGACAGCCAGGGGAGGAAGGTACTATAGAGACAGCCAGGGGAGGAAGATACTATAGAGACACCAGGGGAGGAGACATACTATAGAGACAGCCAGGGGAGGAAGGACTATAGAGACAGCCAGGGAGAAGATACTATAGAGACAGCCAGGGGAGATAGATATATAGAGACAAGCCAGTGGGAGGAAAATACTATAGAGACAGCCAGGGGAGAAGATACTATAAGACAGGCCGGGGAGGAAGATACTATGAGAGACAGCCAGGGGAGGAATATACTATAGAGACAGCCAGGGGAGATAGATACTATAGAGGACAGCAGCCGGGAGGAGGATACTATAGAGACAAGCCAGGGGAGGAATTACTAAGAGACAGCCAAGGGAAATGGTACTAATAGAGACAGCCAGGGGAGGAAGGTACTATAGAGACAGCCAGGGGAGAAAGATACTATAGAGACAGCCAGGGGAGGAAGGTACTATAGAGACAGCCAGGGGAGGAAGGTACTATAGAGACAGCCAGGGGAGGGGTATACTATAGAGACAGCCAGGGGATGTGTTCTGTGGTGTGATTTGGGAGTCGGCCCTGTAACGTGTACATTGGATTATGTGACTGTATGTAATCATTTCTAAGATAGCAGACTTATAATGGGATTTGCACGTGTACATTTCTATGGAGGGGACTCTGAGTTTTTATGGTTCCTGCAGAGAATGTGGATTGAGACAATGGCTGGGAGCATAGAGGTGTTAAAGACATTTGGTGAGTGGGAAAGAGTGGACAATCAGGTCTGGGAATGGGCTCTCTGTTCTTTTCCGACTCTCCTGCACAGTGGGAGCTCTTGAGTGCCTTAGAATGCCCCTGCTCCAGCTTTTGTGACACCAACCTAATCCGTGCTCTGATTGGCCAGCAGCCCCCCTCCCATTTAAGGGATAGCCACAGAGAGCTATATTAGATGTGCTGCTGATCAGAGAATTGGTTATCCTTCAGAGGATCATCTGAGAGCCACTCTGGGAATGAGTGTGGAGACTATCGGAGAGACTGAGACATTCTGTGAAGAAGTTTGGATCTTGACTGTGACCAGCTGGAGATACATGTGAGTGGTTTCTGTGTGATCAGCCCTCTGATATCCTGGACAAGCAGCGGACAGGGCAAGACTTCTTGAAGCAGGTCCCTGCCCGAGCGAGGTTAGAGACTACTCCCCAGGCCCCAGTTAATATGGTATCTTGTGTTATACATCTTTGTTTTGTCTGCTGGCGTGCCAGAATAAACCCCATTTTATTCAACAACTTTATTCAACAGTGTAAAAGTACTGGTCTCCCGTGATAGGGTGATATAGTGTTACTCTCACCGAGTATCCTGTACTCTCACATGCATTACCTCTGGGCTCCCGTGATAGGGTGATATAGTGTTACTCTCACTGAGTATCCTGCACTCTCACATGCATTACCTCTGGGCTCCCGTGATAGGGTGATATAGTGTTACTCTCACTGAGTATCCTGCACTCTCACATGCATTACCCCTGGTCTCCCGTGATAGGGTGATATAGTGTTACTCTCACCGAGTATCCTGCACTCTCACATGCATTACCTCTGGGCTCCCGTGATAGGGTGATATAGTGTTACTCTCACTGAGTATCGGGCACTCTCACATGCAT
>WSYH01009098.1:0-26960 GCA_036426205.1 Ascaphus truei | reverse complement strand
CAGCACTTTCATTGGTGGTGCAGCGATGTGTGCCGGCCTATCGGATAACCGCGGTGACGTCACTATGGGCAGGAGCAGAGACACAGACTAGATGAGACTTGTTTTGACTCAAGCTCCAGTCTGAGCATGCGCGGACAGTAACTGGGGGCGGTCTATACCCACAATCCATTGGGTCGTTGGTGCGGCGCCACGAGTGACGGTCACGCGCATGCGCACTGGGCTGACGGTGTAATTTCGCGCAGATTTTTCCAATTCACCTATTATTATCTAGGTATAAAAGGTGCCATATCCTAGCACATCCCATACTCCTTGATAAAGGACCCGCAGGTCCGAAACGCGTAGGAGGTTCCTGTCTTTGTCCCCCAAGGGGGTATTCTTGTCTCTTTGCATGCACGAATAAAGAACAGCGTTTTACTCCACACCTGGCTCCCTGGTTGTGCGCCATTCGTTTTTTCTTCTGCCTGTACCTGGATTCTGGATCCCTCGTGGCTGGCACGCCTGTATATCACCCCTGGAGATGACGTGAGTGGGTTCTTATTGGTATTATACTCTTATGGTTAAGTTTTGACGACTGTCATTTAGTACATAAAAGTCTATATTTACCTACCCACTCCCACTGGTATCTCCAGGGTTAATGTTTTATTATCCACTGAATTGGATGGAGTCACCCTGGGTTTGAGCACCCTATTTTTCTTACTTATCTAGCTTCCCTACATTGGGGTTAGCTCACCACAGTTGATTCCCTAAATCTACAATCAAGCTTATTCATGAGCAGGTGTATGGAATGAACTTTTAAAAAACTTATTGATAAGTGCATGGATATCCTCCTGTGTCTCTAAAGGATTATTCATAATCAGTGGTGTATTCACTTTTTTCATCATTATGGCTGAGATGGAGGAAAATGAGATGGTAGAAGAGGAATCTACAATGTATGCTTGGGATGGGATGGGATGACTCAATAAGAAAGAAAAGGGCACAACAAGTTTTTGAACGGGTAGTTGATGCTGACACTTAGGACATTTCAGATCTAAAAACACATTTCCAAAGGTTGGAGAGACTTTTGATTTTGAACATCAGAGCCTGGTGGGATATCATTTCCATGGAAAATTACATACTGAATAAAAGGATCCCCAGGGGTTTACGTGTAAAAAAAGTGCCAACATTTGGGTTCACCACCCCCCAGTTTGAACAACAATGGGTTTGTACACTAGACCAGTGCAGTTTCAAACTAATGGAACTCATCATTGAACAAAAAGTAAATGAGAGGAAAAGTTTGCAAACGCAAATCAAAGATCTCCAATCACAACTACAAAAATTTAAAGATTTGGAAGGTTTCAAAAACTATGATAGAATATTATCTGAAACAGTGTTGAAAGCAGAGGAAGATATTACTGCAAAAAAACAGGTAAAATATGATAGGGACCGCACTGACAACGAGAAGAAGCAAGTATATAGTTGGCAGCGTGTTAACCCTATTAGAGACAGGGGGAATCAGGGCCCTCAGAAAAATTACCAGCAAAGAGAAAGAGTCATGCGGTCAACTCCACGTAAATTCATACTTAAATCAAAGAATAATGAACAAACAAGTGGAGACTCTGATTTTTCAGATGTGGATAACCTCTCGCACTCAGTCTCTTTTTTTCAGACAGAGAAATCAGGACACCACTCTGATGGTCCAGTGGAATCCTCCAGACCAAGATCAACAGGAGCAGACCATACAAGAAGTTATCATGAAAGCGGAATGGATCAACAATCTTCCTCCAGACATCAACAGCAGCAAAAAAACTTCCTTCTCTTCCAGAAAAATCAAAAAGAGCCAGAAGAGGAAAGAAGAAGAGAGGGCGGCAGATGGCCGGCCAAAAGGAAGAAGTGAGTACCAACCAAGAAATGGATGTTATAAACATTTCAGGGGAAGATTTAACCACCGCAGAGTTATCACTCCTAAATAAGGGGCTTAAATATGCACCAACAATGGACTTTGACCTGTTTAACACCGCTATAGATGTCCACAAATTTGTGAGGAAATTAACTTTAAAATCATTCTTTCATAAACGTTCTCAGTTTGTGGATCTAAAAGATGATAGGTCACTGGACATTATGGGGGGTGTTGATTTACCTGGAGCCCCACTTACACCACACCCGGAAGATTCTGAAGCGCCATTACAGTAGGTGATCCAGCTGCTTTAACTCCCTCATTTAGAGAGGCTTGTGACCTCCAAGATGTATTGGACCTTGAAGAATTATTAAATGACAATGATGTTTCATCTGAACAGATTGTAATCCCAGAGTTTAGCAATTGGAGGTCTAACCTCAAAAAAGGTTCTGTATTTGATCCACAATTCTCTAAGGGCCCGTTCTTGACTACGTTCGAGAATTTGGTCACCAGGGACTTGCGCATCTTGGCAGAGGGTTATTCCCTAACTAATGTTGGTAAACATAATCTGAATTATAAGGAGAAGCAGGCTTTGCTGTCTTTGCAAAAAAACTCTAAAATTGTCATAAAGAATGCTGACAAGGGAGGAGCGGTGGTAGTGCAGAGTAGGGCTGGCTACCTCAAGGAGGCCTATCGGCAACTTGGGGATGCCACCACCTACTCTGCGCTACCAGATGACCCCACAGAGATGTTCTTGAAATCATACAAAGAATTGTTAGAGTTGGGGGTAATTACACAAGTACTAAAGAAAACTGAAAGTGCATTTTTGTGGAACCCAAACCCAATTATACCGGTCTTATACCATCTCCCAAAGGTCCACAAGACATTGGTCGACCCTCCGGGGAGACCAATCATTTCTTCAATTGGATCTTTGGGAGATAGATTATCAAAATATATTGATCAATATTTGCAACCTTTTGTTAAAAACCTACACTCATTCCTGCTGGATTCAGGGGACCTCATTAGAAAATTAAAAAATGTCAAATGGAGCCCACAATCTATCTGGGTAACCATGGACGTCACGTCCCTCTACTCAGTGATAAGACACGACCAGGGGGTGGCAGCTGTTGAGTACTTTATCGGGGGTCCAGATAGCAATCACTTTCACACAGCATTTATTTTAGATGCCATAAATTTCTTATTGACACATAATTATTTTTTATTCGACCACACATTTTACTTACAACAGAGGGGTACGGCAATGGGCACGAGCTTTGCACCGGTGTATGCGAATTTGTTTATGGGGTGGTGGGAATCACTGTTTATTTTTTCGAGCACTAATCCTTTTCGTAAGCATATTATATTTTACAGAAGGTTCATTGATGACCTGATTATGATTTGGGAGGGGGATTTAGACACTTTGCACAATTTTTTCCACTACATTAATACAAATGATTTAAATTTAGCCTTCACTCACAATTATAATACACAACACATTGACTATTTCCTCAGACTGAGGAGGAATTGCTCCACAGAGGAGGCTTTTTCTCGTCAGTCTGAGGAATTATGCCATCGCTTTCATCAGAGAGAACTGGGGGCGGTCCATACCCACAATCCATTGGGTCGTTGGTGCGGCACCACGAGTGACGTCACGCGCATGCGCACTGGGCTGACAGTGTAATTTAAATTCTGTGAAACAATGAATAAAGTTGCTGCTCAAAACCCTTTATGGTAATGAAGCTATGGTAATGAAGCTGCATTAATGTAAATTTTAATAATAGTGTGCGGGAGCAGGGGGTCCCATGAGCTGAACCGCATTGATTTCTGCCTCAGAAACCCCCTGCTTCCTGAGTTACAGGCCCCGGAATGGGGCATCGGGTGCCAGTGTTGCAACCATCTTTATGCATCATCATGCATCTATATATATATATATATATATATATATATAGAGAGAGAGAGAGAGAGAGAGAGATACACACACACACACACACACATGATGAACCAATATACAAATAAATGTAGAAGGGTTATCAAAAACATGCTCATCTTCCAATCAAAATCCTCAAATGCCAATCAAAAGCCTCAAATGCCAATCAAAAAATTGCATTTACATTGTATACATGATGCATACAATCTATGCACCATGTACACTCTGCAAATAAATGTTAACAATAACATATTCCAAACAAAATACCAATACATCCAAACAAGTATACTATTTAAACCAATCAAGTCACCATAAATCAATTAGCATTCATTAAGTAAATCACAAAACAATTTAAATTCCATCCATAACAATTAAACAATAAACTATTTCAATCGTTAAACAGAACAAGTTACCATCAGACAAAATATAAGTACCCAAAATAATACAATATACAAAAGCAAGCCTCACCATGACCTAAAGTACACCATACAAGACCAAAAATTACATCTATCTAATTTTAAAATACATTACACACACATTTATGCATAGCAGCATAGCCAAAAACATTTTAAACACAGCAAAACAAGCTTTTAAAACAACATAATTTCTTACCCTGTATGTATATATCGATCTAGACATACATACATACATACATACAGTGGCAAGAAAAGATGTACAAAAAAAAAAACACGTGTAAAAAACAAACAAAAAAAAGAAAAATTTAAATAAAATACATTTCTTTTGTTCACTTACCATTACTTGACCCACTCACCGACTCCCGTTGAACAGCTTACTCTCGAACCAATCCATGCACAGGAACCCATAAAATAATAAACCATAAAATAATAAACATTAAAATAAAAAACCAACACAATCCACAGACTTACCTGTACCCAGCTTAACATTCACCTCGTGTTGCACCCGAGACACCTACCCCTAGCTGGCAGGTGAGGAGTCAACCTCAAGCCCCTAGCTCCAGGCCTGGAAACGATAGTCGCTTATCATGTGGCGGCTCCATACTAGGGGTGACCCTACCACAATTAGTGGATACTCTAACAACGTCTTCACAAGCACAAAATTATAGGAAGCTCAAGGCCTTCTCTGGGACGACCTCTACCTCTGTGGGCGAAGAAGGGATCGATTCCTGGAGGGAACACAACCTCAAGGTACTTGATAAATGGCCCTGCTCCAAGGCAGTGAAACGACAGCGGATAATGGAGAGCCTCCGACCTCCAGCATCCACCATGGTCAGAAGGCAACACGATCAGGACGCCGACCTCTCGGCCCACAGGATTGTGGATCTGCTGGTGCGCATCTACCGAAAGGACGAAGACGAAAGTGTAACGTGTGCTCACCACAAACTGGACTAGATATTGGGGCTGAGGTGGGGATGTATATAACCGCTGTCCTACAACCATGGTACCAGGTCTAGATTGCAGAGTCCGTGTCGTGTAGCCGGGTCAGGGTAGGAGAGTTTTGGGTAGGTCGTGGTACTTGCCGTTGTCCGGGGTTGGAGAGAGAACAGTAGTCGTTGTCCGTTTGCCGAGGAGAGAGCGGGAGTCCAAAATCAAGCTGAGGTCCAGGGGTATAGAAGAGAAACGTCCAGGTACGAGCAGGGGTCACAACACAGGTCAGGCAAGGCACAGGAACAGAAAGCAGTAAGCACGGGACATAAACAACAGTTTATGCTCAGCAACTGGCATAGGGCTGACAGGGTATAAAAGGAGGCAGAAGCCAATAGGTTACCAGCAGAGTCAGTGACATCACACATAGCCTACGAGCCGATAGGAGGGAGTAGGATTAGCAACAGGTGAGAGGCAGTTGAGTTCCCTCCTGTGATTACTTGCCATATGGTATGCGCGTGCAGGGAGGGTGCGGAGTGAGGCGGGCACGTCGCTGGCGGGTGGACTGGAGGGGTGACGTCGCATGAGCGGAGGTTCGTAAGCTTATCATTCCTGCGGCGCGTACGTGAAGCCTGGAGCCTAGCTGTGATCCTGACAGAAAGTGAACTGTGGTCCAAATACTACACTGGTGACACACTTTATTCGAGCTCGGCTAGTCCCACGAATTCGGGTATACCCGGGTGTATTGAGGTTTGTGACTGTTTTCTGCCCGAGTGCATTGGGTTATTTTCCAGGCAGGGATTGAAGCATTTTATTCCCGCTGGCTGCAATACTGCACAGTATATATATATATATATATATATACTGCATTACAATTCATGAATTTATGCCATCTGGTAGACACGCGAAGCATTGCAGCCTATTAAATCCTAATCATTATCATTTAACAGATCAGCCACCCGTCAGCCAGGCATGAACCCAGGCTGGGAAGGCAAACGCAACGGGGCTTGTCAGAGGTGAGGAGCGGCGCATTCCAGGTATCTGCCAGGTACATACTGGGTATTTGCTCGAATAAAGTGTGTCGGTGCAGTATTGCCTCAGACAGAAAGATGGGGAAGACCTGTCCCTCTTCATTCAACGCATCCAGTTTGTCCTTTGGAAGCTGCGAAATCACAACATAATTCCAGCCTCCACGGTGGATGAGTACCGTCGCAAACAATTCCTTAGAGGGGCCATCCCCACCCATCACATAGTGATCATGATTAGGTGCTCTCTATTGCAAGGACCTCCCCTTACCTTCGAGGAGCTACTAGGGATAGTGAAAGGACATGAGTCATATACTCGTTTACATGCTTCCAAGAAGGATAAAGAGCCCCTCAATGGTGAATCCAAGGTGGCGTCGGCTCCAAAGGTTAAAGAGACCTACAGCACTGAGGAGGATCCTCCTCCCAAATCGTCCTCAGCCAAGTCCAACTTCAGCTGTGGCCAGAGGGGTCACTTCTCACGGGACTGTCCAGAGAGAAAACAAAACCCTCCAACTAGGATGACCCATCCCAAGTCAATAATCTGCAAAGTTCAGGCAGCAGAAACAACCTTCCCGCCCGCAGAGACTGCACCAGCGTCAAATCCCCGATAAAACACCTCCATCAGATGCTTATTGTCACATAGGACAGACTGCCTTCATCTATGTCCTCGTGGATGCCATATACGCATCATCTTTCCTGGACACTGGGTCCCAGGTGACCATTGTGTACCGGCTGTTCTATAAACAACATCTTAAACATCTATCCTTGCAGTTGGCAGACAAGATGAAGTTGTGCGGACTCAGCAATGAGGATTACCCCATTGAAGGTATGCTGCAGGTTCGGCTAGAAATACCCCAGCTGAACACAGGCAAGTCTCACACCATGTAGGTGGAGGCTCTAATCCTCGTATCGATCGTATTGGGGACGAACACAAACGTAGGGCGGGTGGTGATCAGAGCCTACTTGCAAGATGCCGGCGAACTTCCCCTGTCTGCCCTACAGATCCACCCGTTCTACGGGAAGAGTGCTGCAAGGTGTCGGCCCAAGATGGACATGGGATCATCTACAACCTCCGAGCTGGGGTAACCGAGATTTCACCAGAGGGAGAGAAGCGCATGGCCGCAGTGTGATGTTACCCAGGCCGAGAAGATTGTGTAGAAAGCCAGTGCATCAGAAAAAACAAGTCCTGTTTGGCATAATAAACTGAGGTTTAGGATAAACTCCTTCAATGTAAGCATATAGCATAACGAAGCTCTAATAGGGTTAGGGGACTAGTACCTAATGCCAGCGGTACCATAAATAAATAGTACAGACCAACGTCCCATATATCAGAGAAAAAAGGGGTACAGCGACTCACAGAATGAACTCACTCAGTTTCTCCTGGAGTATCCAATCTCAGAATCTTCATAGGCGATGGCAGGAACATAAGGCAGTGCACTGCCCAAAGTAACAGAAGGAGGCTCACGGTTTTTAGCAACAAAAAATAGATTTATTACATAAAAAGTGGACAAAAGGGTCCCCCCTAGGCCGCAGCAGGGGTCCACTCCTGACGAAGCCGACACTCCTGACGAAGCCGGATGCAGTCTATCAAGACTGGGCGAAATGCGTAGAGTAGTGCTTTCTGTACTAGTGGGCGACCCGTAGTTTCCCAAGCCTCAGAGCCGTGACGTCATCCGCAAAGAGAGGAGCTGCGATCTCATACTGCAGGCGTAGGAGACTTGGAGCATCCAGGGGAGGCGGTGAGAGCTGCGGTGAACCCACTACACACATATATTGTGACAAACATTTTTATACCTATTTTTTATATAAAGTTTATTATCAACCTGATCGCGCTATGTAGTGCTCTTTCCATCTCTTATATACATTACCACCGTTTTGACGAGGCAAGCCTGGAGGGAGATCCACACAACACCTATAACTAATGGGCAGCAGCCCTATCTGCTAACCGCATTCTTACCTCTAACATCTTGTGAGTAGGCATACCATCAGAGCCAAGACTACACCCTATTATTTACATCATTGTTAATACATCTGCACTTAAATTTTGCACTGTTTCCTTCTTTTCCCATATATGCTCCTCCTGGATTGTCTGAGATCTATCACACTTCTTGGAACCCGTGAAACAGGTCCCACCAGAGGGTTTGAGCAGGGTTACTTATTATTTGACTTTATTTTAAGTTTATAATTTAGCACATATTGTCAATTGCACATGTGATTAGTTGCACTTATTATCATTTGTTCACAATTTGTTCACATTTTGAATTGTTTGCGCCTTGTTTCACTATTTTCCACAATATATCAATACTCTCACATAATGTGAAGGGCTTCAATAGTCTATGCAAGAGAAGACTAGCTATATCGGACTGTAAGAGAAAATACGCAGATCTTATTTTACTTCAGGAAACACATTTTAGTACTGTAGTACTGTAAAAGTTTTCCTAAATATTTTGACAAGATTTACAAACAACATTTCCTCTCATCAGCAAAGATAAAAAGAAAAAGAGGGATAGCAATTTTGATTCATTATCGACTCCTCTTTGTAGTAGAGCAGATTTAAAAAAATGGTAGATTTTTAATTTTAGTGGGTTCAATCCATAACTATAGCTAATTTGTATGCCCCTTGCAAATACAATCCCCTATTTTTCACATCCTTCTTTCACATATTAGGCAAAATAATGAAACGGTATACGATATTGGCAGGGGAGTTTAACACTGTACTTAACCCTAATCTAGATAAGTCTACACAGACAAAGCGACACAAAATAGAGGAAACAATCACACTCCTTAAAGGATTGAAGAACACACCAATTGACAGACATTTGGAGAGAACTTCACCCACCTGTAAGAAGGTATACGTTCTTCTCTCACCCTCATTTGAGTTATAGCAGAATAGATTACTTCTTTATATCTAACAGATTTGTCCTGAAAATCTCCTCATCAGGATCCATGATATTTCATGGTCAGATCACGCGCCAACAGAATTACGGTGCTCCCAAATTAATCTGGAGAGACCGGGATCGAACTGGAAGCTAAATTAATCAATTATAAAAATCCCAGAAGTATGTCAGAAAATGAACAAAGAAATAGAACAATTTTTTAGAATTAATAAAGATAGTGTCACATCCCAAACAACTCTTTGAGAGGCCCATAAGTCCCTCATTAGTATAGGAGCAGGAAGGAAGAAAGTGAGAAATGCAAAAATAATTAAATTACAAACAAAATTAGCTGAGCTCTCTACCTTACACAAAAATGATGGTAAAGAAGAATCCCTAAAAAAACTGAAGGATATCATAATAGAACTGAATTTTCTCTTGACCTCCCAGGCTGAAAATTCTTTGAGTTGGTCAAACAAGATTTTTTGAAAAAAAAAGCAAACAAGCCAGATACATTATTAGCAAATAAACTTAGGAATAGACAAACAAATTTTAATATACAAGCTATTAGACTATAGTCGGGAAATAGGACCTACAATTCTAAATTGATAGTAGAAGAAGTAAAAAAAATATATTATGAAAATGTATATAATGGAGAAAAAGTCACACACAATATTAACATGAGACAGGCGTTAAAATTTTTCCTAGTAGATTCCAATTTGCCTAGGTTGAGCATGGAGGAGAGAGAGGATTTGAAAAAGGAATTAACTCTGGAAAAGCTACTAAAAGTGATTAAACAGCTAAAGCCAGCTAAGGTGCCCAGACAGGATTGATTTTCTCATTTGTACTACAAAAAATCCTCAAATTTATTAGCCCCACATCTTCTACGTATGTTTACAGTAATTCAATAATGTCGGGTGCTTCATTCCCAGAACATATGCTCAAGCGTCCATTTTTCTAATCTACAAACAGGGTAATGACTCGGCCAATTGAAAAAGTTATAGACCAATCTCCTTAATAAATACAGATATCAAAATGTACTAAAAAATGCTAGATAACAGAATAAGTCAGATCCTTCCTAAACTAATTCACCCTAATCAAGTAGGATTCATAAAAGATAGACAAGTGGCAGATAATACGAGACAAATAATTGATTTAATTGAGTTGGCCAACAAAAGGAAAATTCCTGTGATGTTTTAGGCCTTGATGCTGAAAAAGCGTTTGACAGGATCGATTGGCCTTATTTATATGCCACGCTTGGGGCGTTTGGTTTCGGGGATAGAATTTTGAAAGCTATCTTGCCATTATATCCTAATCCAGCAGCAAGACTTCCCCTCTGATTTTTTCAAAATTAAGAGTGGCACAAGGCAGGGATGTCCTCTCTCCCCATTATTATTTGCCTTATGTACGGAGCCGTTGGCAGCACAGATAAGGAAAAACCCAGATATAACTAGGATCCAAATTAACAAGCAAACACATAAAGTAGCTCTGACGTTATACAGGCCACTCACTTCCCTGCCTAACCTATTCAGCCTGTTGGGGACCTTCAATAAAATCTCAGGATTTAAAATAAATAATATTAAATCGGAGTCTCTATTCATAAATCTACCAAAGAACATTGAGAAACTAATAGCTATTAACTTTAATTTCAAATGGCAACCGCACGCCAACAAATATTTAGGAGTTTCACTTACAAGCAATTATAAAACTCTCTATCAGGAAAATGTCTCCAAATTACTCCAAACATTAAGAGAAGATATCAGAATATGGTCCTCATATAATATATCATGGATTGGCAAGTGTATTAAAATGAACTTACTCCCTCGCATTTTGTTTTTGTATTTGTGTCAGACCCTTCCAGTGCCGGTTGTATTAAAAGACATTCTTTCCCTTCAATTCTTAGTCACTAAGTTCATATTGAACTATAAGAAACCAAAAATATGGGGAAGGATTCTTAAAAGACCGATATGGGCAGGAGGTTTGGCAATACCTTGCTTGTTATCATATTATAAAGCGGCTCAACTCTGCCAAATTTCCCAATGGCATATCAATCCCAACCTAAAAAGCTGGGTAACATTAGAAAAAGAAGCCTGCTTCCCATTGCATTTGAACAAACTCATTTGGTCTCAGAAATTTGTAATTAAAACTATCAGAGAGCCGTTGCCCTCATTGACCAACGCATTTGAAATCTGGGAGGCCACTAAATTTAGATGCTCACTAACCACCAAAGGATCACTAATCACCCACTTATTTGACAATATAGATTTTGCTTCTGTTATGAACTGTAAGGATTTTGACATTTGGAAACAGAAAGGAATATTTAAGCTTAAAGACTTGGAGGCTGGTAAAAAATATCAAAACATTTGAACAAATTAGATCTGAAAAAGATATATCCCATTCTGATTTTTTTTAGATACCTCCAGCTTCTAGCATTCTATAATAAGAATCTTCCCTTCCCCTTGTTAACACATTTTGAAAAGCTCTGTATTTTAGAGACAGACACTAGTTGCCTTACATTTCAAATGTATAAAGAGGTAACATGTTCAGGCTCCGAATATACAAAAAAACTGCAATATATGTCCAAATAGGAGTCTGACTTAGGCGAGGTCTTAGAGAAGAAGAACTGAAATTACATTTTTAAATCGACAGCTAAAAGCTCAATGTGCACTACGTTAAAGGAGAATGCATATAAAGTGTTAATGAGATGATATCTCAACCCTATAAAACTCTCAAAATGTATTTCAGGCTATTCCCCAATGTGTCCAAAACAATGTGGGGAACAGGCTGATCTTTTACATACATTATGCTGTGGTCTTGCCCTCAGATTGAAAATTAAAAATTGGTTACAGAGGATTTTGGGCGTCTCTATTCCTATGGACCATTGGTTCTTCCTTCTAAACAGACCAATACAGGGTTTATCCAGATACAAAAGTAAACGTATTGCACATTTTGCAACTGCAACGCGATGCGAGATTGCAGTATTATGGAAACAAAAATATGCCCCATTAATTTTTAAAACTTGAAACAGAATTTGGTTAGTCTGTCAGATGGAGAAATGATGAGTTTGGTTAATGACACTGGCACTTAATGCCAAAAAGTTTGTCTACCTTGGCTAGCCCAAACAGATATACCAGGGGTGAGTATTGCCACAATTTGTCTTTGATAGTGGAAAATGCATTCTCGTTTGGTGAGAAGTGGAGATAGAAGCGTGATACATAAGTTGGATGGCCTGGAAGGAAGTGAATGGAGCAGGGCTGCATGGAAAAGGTGAGCACGGATTTAGACAAATAAAAGTGGAAAAAAATACCCTTACAATACCCCCACCCACACTTCCCATGTTGTGTTACCCATGAATTTACTTTTGTTTCCCCCAAATATGTGATGTAATGAACTGTTTGTTTGTTGTATTGAACTTCAATATAATTTAAGTTACAAAAAAAAAAAGCAAGCTGTGACACAATACTCTAACCCAGGACTGCACAACACGCGGCCCGCCCGAACTCACTGTGCGGCCCATGACAGCTTTGCCTGCTTTCCTCCTCCTCCTCCACCATACCCCCCCCCCGAGCCCGCTCTCATGAGTCTCCAAGGAGGACGGCAGGGTAGGAGTCTGCTGCATGCTTCTTTCCTCGCGTGCAGTCTGTCTGCTCTGCTCAGTCTGCTGCCCGCCGCCTCCACCACGCTGCCTCAACTGATGATGTGAGGATTTGAGATGCATGGTGGGTGGGTGATGTGCAGGGAGCGAGAGTGATGTGGGGTGCAGGGGGAGAGAGCGTGATGTGAGGTGCAGGGGGGAGGGTGATGTGAGGTGCATGGGGGGACGGTGATGTGAGATGCAGGTGGGGTGGGGGATGTGAGATGTAGGGGGGAGGTTGATGTTAGATGTAGGGGGGAGAGTGATGTGAGGTGCAGTTGGGTGGGATGTGTGTGGTGAGCTGGGGGTATTGTGTGTGATGTGGAGGGGGAGTATTATGTGTGTGGATGAGGGGGAGAGATGGAGATGTGAAAGATAGAGGGGGAGTCTCGAAAAGCCCACCGACACTGGGGGCGAGGTACAATGGTAACTGTTGTCCTGAACCCCAGGAAAGCAGTCTACAGCCCTGTCTGGTAGGACCTTCCTCATATCTCCCCCAGCACCCATTGTCATCATCATCATATATCTCCCCCAGCACCCCTCATCATCATTATTCCTATATATCTGGGGGGGAGAAGATATGATGATGATGAGGGGTGCTGGGGAGATATATGAGGAGGATGATGATCAGGGGTGCTGGGAGAGATATATGAGGATGATGATGAGGGGTACTGGGGGAGATATATGAGGATGATGATGATGATGATGAGGAGGAGGAGGAGGGGTGCTGAAGGAGTTATATGATGTTGATGAGGGGTGCTGGGGGAGATATATGAGGATGATAATATTAATAATAATAATAATAATAATAATAATAATAATAATAGCATGTTCTTGTATAGCACTGCTAGTTTTACGTAGCACTTTACAGAGACATTTTGCAGACACAGTCCCTTCCCTGTGGAGCTTACAATCTATGTTTTTGGTGCCTGAGGCAGAGGGAGATAAAGTGACTTGCCCAAGGTCACAAGGAGACGATACCAGGAATTGAACCAGGTTCCCCTGCTTCAAACTCAGTGCCAGTCAGTGTCTTTACACACTGAATCACTATGATGAGGGGTGCTGGGGAGATATTCAAGGATGATGATGATGATGATGATGATGATGATGAGGGGTGCTGGGGGAATATATGAGGATGATGCTGATGAGGGGTGCTGGGGAGATATAGGATGATGGTGATGATGATGATGATGATGGGTGCTGGGGGAGATATATGATGATGATGAGGGGTGCTGGAGGAGATATGATGCTGATGATGATGATTCAACCCGTGCGGCCTGAATCTGTTTTCCTTAGAGCAGTTCGGCCATTCTCACTTTACAAGTTGTGTATGCCTGCTCTAACCAATTTGATTGGAAGTGTACTATTTGTGGCATCATATGGTACACCTCATATACGATTTGTTGGAGTATCATGTGTCCACAGCAATTTCTTTTAAAAAATGTGACATCCTCACTTTAAGATGATGTCACACCCTTAAAAAAAACTGTCACATGGTAGTTCAGCCAATCGGATTGGATGTGTACCATTTGACATTCTTTGAGCCCAAGGGACGAAGAAGAAGAAGAAGAAGAAGAAGAAGAAGAAGAAGAAGAACAAGAAGAAGAAGAAGAAGAAGAAGAAGAACCTGAGGACGATTGGCTGTTGAGGAGCATTGCGTCGTGGACCAAGAGTTGCTGCTGTTGCTGCTGGAGTCGAATTTGGAGGTTGAAGATATCAAAAGTAAGAAACACATCGATTGTATTTTATTTCATTATGTATTAATTTTAGGTAGCTTTTGCATTGGCATTTTTTTAATTCAAATGCAATATATTTTATTATCAGCTTATTTTTTATTTACAGGTTACCCATTAGCTGCCATAGTGGCAAGCCATGGCCATAGGGTATGGTGTGCCACTGTGCCAAACAATTGTTTTACGGGCATTTTTTTTTATTATTAAAATGTACTTTAATTTATTTGGTGTTTTTTTTTTATTTGCAGCGTGCCCATTGACTGCCATAGTGGAAAGTCATGCTCATGGAGTATGGTGTGCCACTGTGCCAATCAATTGGTTTATTGGCAATTTTTTTTAAATTTAAATTTAATGTCATTTTTATTTGGTGCTGTTTTTTTTTATTAGCAGCTTTCACATTGACTTCCATAGTGTCAACCCATGCCCATAGGACGTAGGTGTGCCACTGTCAATAAATGGGGGTAGTTGCCCCGGCTAGGGTAGTTAGGCCTCCCAGATTGGTAGTGGGAGGGGGGGCTTAAACCCTTAATTACCATAGTGGTTAATAACCACTATAGTGATTAAGGGGTTAGTGCCCAGTAGTTTTTTTTATTTTACTTCTGGTGCCCACTGAAGAAGAGGAAGAAGAGGAGGACAAGGGCTTCCTTCATCCTGGCAGGGGTATGTAGATCTTTAATTTACTATATGCTGATTGGGTAATGTTTTGGCTATGTTTTATTTTTTAATGGGAAAATTAGCTATTATCCAGATATGAATAATAGTTTAAGGATCGGGGAGTCACGCCGCCCTCGTCGAGCTTCCCACTCACCTCCGCTCTCTGCTCCCGCCACTGGCACGGACGCCGCTCCATCTGGGACTGTTTCGCGGGCGACTCGCATGTGCGCACCCCGCTCCAGGCTTCATGCCACCACCGCTGATGCGAATACTCGTGCTGATGTCGGGGGTGCGCGGCACGCGTTCGGCGCGCAGGTCCCTCCTCCTCAGGAAACTATCAGGAATACTCACCTCACCTGATTCCTGCTCCGGATTCTCAAACCACGTCCCTCACTGCTGACGCACCTCCACGCTACAGGTTCTGCATTGGTTGCTCGCTCTTACTTATGCTCAGCTGCCCCACTGGCAAATTGGCTTACCATAATTCAATGTTCCATTGTGTTCAATGCTTCCTACTGTTGCAGCCCCGTTTAACCTCCTATATCCCCGAAAAAATTCAGGGATGTTTTCCGTTTGTCACAGACTTTGCCGCGCGTCAGCCGCATTCACCAGACAGCGCTAATGGCGCTTAACATTGAAAGCGCCCGCGGCGCCCAAACCGGCGGAAAACATGCCGCAGGAGGTTAAAGGCGGCCGGGACTTATCTATTAAGCCACGTCCAAAACACCCAGTGAAGATGCATATGTGGGGTGCCATCTCTAGGCGTGGACCAGGATGCATTGTCATCTTTGAAGGTAAAATAAGTCACACGCTTTTGCCTTATGCACTGTACTGTACTAGTGTGCAGTTTTTTGAGCACTTTTCTTTTCTTGTTATAGGAATCATGAATAAAGCTTTTTTCCAAGAGCAAATTGTGCGTGGGATTGTGGAATACATCACACGTGAGTTCCTAGATGGTCACCGTTTCTACCAGGATAACGATCCAAAGCACACCGCGTCACCAGCGCATATTCTTGAGCGCGGTATCAACTGGGTGAAGACGCCAGCGTAATAAGTGCGGTAACCATGTCTCATTTTTTCCCACTGTTTTTACTGTGTATCTCTTTAACTATTTGTCCGTTTTTTCCCCCTCCAATGACAGATCGCCAGACTTCAATCATATCAAAATGGTCTGGCATCAGCTGAAGGATCATATCCGAGAAGTCGTGAAGCCCTCCAAAAAGGATGAGTTGGCGCAAGGCATAATGAGTTTTTGGAACGATGTACTCACCGTGGAACAATGCAATAAATATATTGACCATATTGCGACTGTGTTGCCCATTGTGATCGAGCGTAATGGGCAAGCATAAGGAAGGTAGTATGGTATAGTACTGTACTGTAGTATTGTAAGTACAGTATGATACAGGTAAGTATGGCACAGATTTTTTTCTTACAGTATACAGTAGTTCCAGTATAGACTAGTTTGACAGTACTACAGTGTATCTGCATGCTGTAGTCCAATATGGAGTAGCTATACAGTACACAATGCCATAATACAGTATGCACATAATTGCACTAGTTTTTTCTTTTCTTGTCTTTTCAGAGAAAAAAGGATGGACAGAGGGAGGGGGGTATCATGTCTAAATTTTGTGAACTGTGTGTACAGTTAAGTGTATCTAATTGCAGTCATGATTTACACAAAACCTCCCCTCTCTCAATGAACTACACAGAATGAGGAAGAAGATAAAGACGGAAAATTTGTATTACTGTTTTTATTATTAGCAATGTGCATTATTCATGATTATCCACCGGCCCTCAATTTTAAACCCCCCCCCCTCTCTCAATGATTATTTTAATTTTTCTTTCCTGATAAAATAAAATACATATTTAATAACATTAAGATTTTATTTCTTTGAACTTTAAATTCACTGTGAATGTGTGTGGGGGGATTCTTCAAGAAGACATACAGTTTTAATAATTGGTTACCTTTTTAATAATTGGTTACATAATCAGATTAACATAAGGGAAAGCCAACAATAGGAAAATTAAGGAATGGTCTGAGAGAGGTTGAAAAGCACAAAGACAAGCTTTTGAAAATGAATGGTTTTGGAGAGGTGTCGATAAGAGGTTGAAATCCTTGAGCGAGCCTTGTGTGTGTCTGTGGGGGGAGGGGGGTAAAGCTGCATGAAGGATTAGCTGCACTGTAGTTCAAAGACATGACATATTTTCAACAGGCAGGTCATCATAATAATTTGATCCCCACACTCCCAATACATAAATCAAACACAAATCAATCATGTGCAGTCAAACGCACAGTGTCGCAGTCAAAAGCCCAGCACAGATTGAATATCGTAAACAAGATGGTTTAGCAGGCATGTGAGAAAATAAAATAAAAATACCAAAAAATATAAAAAAACATTTTTGGTCACTTACTCTTGAACTTTGCAAGCAGTGGTGAAGTTATAGACGGATGCATGCACAGTAATCATCAGCTAGCTCCCTTCCCAAAGAGGATTACCACGCAGGGCGCAGAGAGGTGATGCTTGGCTCGACGATTTAAAAGCCACAAAGACAAGCTTTGAAAATGAATGGTTTTGGAGAGTGTCGATAAGAGGTTGAAACTCCTTGAGCGAGCCTTGTGTGTGTCTGGGGGGAGGGGTTAAAAGCTGCATGAAGGATTAGCTGACTGTAGTTCAGACATGACATATTTTCAACAGGCAGGTCATCAAATAATTTGATCCCCACACCCCCAAATACATAAAAATCACACAATCAATCATGTGCAGTCTCAAACGCACAGTGTCGCAGTCAAAAGCCACAGCACAGATTGAATATCGTAATATCAAGATAATTTAGGCAGGCATGTGGAGAAAATAAAAATAAAAAATGACGAGAATTTTGTTTTTTTTTAGTTCACTCACTCTTGAAAATTCCCCCCCCAATGAGCATTAATAGTCAACACAGAATAAATCAAACCAGGCTCTGCACTGCTACGTTACACACGCAGGAATGTGATGACAGGAATGTGATTGAAACCAGAAAGACACCCATTCAAAGGAATGGTGTGGGAGAGGTGTAAGATAAGGTGATAAGATAAGAAGTTGAAATACTGTAGTGCAGTAAATTAGCCTGTGTGTGCGGGGGAGAGCGAGGGGAGAGCGCTGTATACAGTATGCAGAAATGTGATACTGTTACAGTACATGCCTACTGTATGCGTTTCAACAATGTTCAAATGAGACATAAAGCACTGTACATGCATGTATAAATATGCAAATTTACAATTACTGCGCGCGCACACACAGACTGTGTACCGACGTAGGTTGAACTGCTACAGTATTAGACTTTGAAGACAGCTCGCGAACGCCCACCTGAGTTTTTAGACGGTATTGCAGTATTGCAGACAGGGCTAAGAATATGCTAATATTACGAGCGCTAAAATACCGGAACATATTCAGGAAAAAAAATTTCTGCATCTGCCCGCGGTTATCAGAGTTGCGCCGCTACAGCCGCATTAGGATAAAGGCGGCCGCAGCTGTATATTATCTCACTACTCACTGATGACGCTCCGGCCTGGGCTTCTCCCATCTGGGAATAATGATCGGACGTAACTCAGGACATCGGACTATTCGTCAGGGAATTCCGTAGAACCTTTGACACACCTGGCCGCAAGGTAACTGCTGCTTCCAGTCTTTTTCATAACTCTCAGGGAAATTATCCAGTGGCCAGATACGCTCTTGAATTTCGTACCATCGCTGCGGAGACCGGGTGGAATAACGAGGCATTGTCATCGGCCTTCTGACATGGCCTTTCGGAGTCACTAAAAGACGAACTCGTGGCACAGGAGCGCCCAACGGATCTTGAGGAGGAGCGAAGGGGGGGAGGGGGTGAGGGGTTTTGGGAGGGGAGGGGAGGGCAGGGACGGCAAGAGGGAAAAACCATGTTATTGGATTATAAAAAAAGTTTTAAGTCCCATTGGGTATTTAAACCATTTGGTATCAAAGTATCTAAGGTTAAAATCCAATAGATGTAATAGAGACGTCCTATTGCCCCCCCGTAAATGTGTTTTGACATGCTCTATTGCTATAAATTTGAAATTATTCAGACTGCCCATTTGGCAAGTACTGAAATGCTTGGACACAGGATGTGTCTGATCTTTCTTTGATATCAATCTCATATGTTCAAGTACTCTCTCTTTAAAGGCTCTGGTAGTGAAACCTATGTACCCCAGGTTACATCTGCAAATGAGCATATAGACAATATAATCTGTTTTACAGCCATGCAGACGTGGAAAAAATTCCTTGTTGGATTTTGTAATGGGCGTAAGCATACTGGGAGACAGTATATTAGTTTCCGATTTATTATATTTAGTATATTTCCGATTTTTTAAAACGAATTTGGGATCCATTACGACCATATCTTTCAAAAGGGGATCTGTTAATAGAATATGCCACTATTTTTTGACAATAGATTTGATGCTGTTTGCCTGATTACTATATTTTGTAATAAAGAAGGGAGGATCTTGATTGGAGCTGTAAAGTTTGTTATCCTCAGTTCTATGTCTACTGTTCCTATTACAGTATGTAATCGGATCAGGATCAATCAGCTCCTCTCTCAATTGTGATCTTGCATTAAGATATGCATCATAGCCTCTATTTTTGAATCTATGAATTAACTCTAGTGATCTAGTATCAGGTACAGCACCGGTGAGATGCCACGCCGTGATTGTGGCCTGTGTTCTGGGACCAGACCAGCTGCATGGTAAAGACGGTAATGTGATATTATCCATGCTGGAATTCACCCCACGCGGATCTGGACTCCATCGCGGACAACAATGTTGGATCAGACGGATCCTCTTTGTTATTCTGCGTTACCTGGGTGCTGAAGCCCTGGGAAGGTACCTAACTAAGGGCACCACCACTCCACGGGATAGTGCTATCTCCAACACTTTGGGTGGGCCTTGACTTGGGAAAGGGACATCAGGGTATTAGTGCCTGGCACCCAATGTACTCTGAGGAATCTCACTGTTGGTATCAGGTTGAGGCATATATTACTGTTTGGTACAGGGTACCAATATTATTGTGTTCAGTAAAGGTTGTCAGCATATATTTGTGTGCGGGTATTATTAGTATTGTTCCTGTAACGGTTCATCCTGCCAAGTCGGGATCTCTTGCAGGTGGAGGCGCTGTCACCATAAGAATCAAGTACACCCCAGGCTCCCAGCGGCAGAGGTTCAGGCCATCTGTGAGCCACAGGTAACGTACCACACACACCGTAGCTGCCGTATCTCCCATAGGGTGGGGGAAACACTTCTACATTTGCTTATGATATTGTGGCATTGGCCAAAATAGTATAATTCAGATTCAAATTTCCTTCAAAGCATTAAAGTAAATGTACAAACTTATGGAGAAAATCTCTAGTTTTCAACCAGCAGAAGCTTTCAAAACTTGAGCGACATCTCTTGACTTCTGTAGAATTCAGAGATTACAATTACTATTGCATTTTTTTGCTCTTCAAATAAAATATAAAAATTGCATCTCTGTACAAAAATTGGATGGAATAGACTTAGATTGTATACACTGGCGACACACTTTATTCGAGCTCGGCTAGTCCCACGAATTCGGGTATACCCGGGTGTATTGAGGTTTGTGACTGTTTTCTGCCCGAGTGCATTGAGTTATTTTCCGGCAGGGATTGAAGCATTTTATTCCTATTGGCTGCAATACTGCACAGTACATATATATATACTGCATTACAATTCATGAATTTATGCCATCTGGTAGACACGCGAAGCATTGCAGCCTATTAAATCCTAATCATTATCATTTAACAGATCAGCCGCCCATCAGCCAGGCATGAACCCAGGCTGGGAAGGCAAATGCAACGGGGCTTGTCAGAGGTGAGGAGCGGCGCATTCCAGGTATCTGCCAGGTACATACCGGGTATTTGCTCGAATAAAGTGTGTCGGTGCAGTACACTAAAATACTTCACAAAATGTATATGACATGTTGTTGAACTATAATTTTCTGTCATGTCATAGTTTGGTCCATCAGAACTCTCTTTCTTTTCTCCATTTGAATCTATTCTAATTAAAGATGCTGCCACATATACAGAGTACATACATACTATAGATTATATATATTTAAAGGTATATTTAATTATTTATTAAACTACCAGCTAACTCAGCCTCCCACTCACCCTGTCCATTTCCCACCTGGCTAGCTCAGTCACCCTCCTCCCTCACATACTTTCCCCTTATCTTGCCGCCTCCACATTTTCTCTTCGGGCTTAGGAATAGAAGGGAGAGATGCAGGTTATATGGCTCCGAACCACAGAAAGGAGGCACAGATGTTGCCCCCCCCCCCCAAATCTGCCCTTCTCCAATAAATATTGCCTTAAACTGCAGGTAGGAATTCATCTCTGAGAGGAAAAAGCCATTTCAAAGTTACAGTGATTAGGACTGAGTTACAGTATACATTGTTTATTGGTCCAAACACATACAAAAAACTGACTATATTCTGGACATCTCAACGATTACCGGTGAGCCAGCATAATGTTTAAGACAGAGAACGAAGGATTTCTACAAATGTAATTTTACACTTCTACGAAGTCTATAATAAATTGGTATCTATTTGCGGTTTTCTACAGACCTGTGCAAGCCAGGACTATTGCGAGTAAACCAGATTATTGAGTAGCTTTATGAAATAGCGCATTTCCGTCAAAACTAGATACTTTCACAATTAAGAATGTGATAAGGATAAAAAGGAAATTTAAAGGCAAATTGGAAAAAAAATGTAGGCTGGCCAAGGGCGGTAATACATTACAAACGGATGACTTTATTCTGTCGCTGATTGCTGGCTTCTTCAGGGATCCCTACACTGAAAGGCAATAGTAATTATAACTGTAATCTAAGCCATTTGTTTTAGTTTTTTTCACTTCATTTTTTTAATACAGAGTTGAAGCAGGTGGTCTCCGGAGCTGAACCCCATTAATTCCAGCTCTGGGGACCACCTGCTTCTGGAGATACTTACCTCTGTAGAGGGTTCTGGTATGTCCTGCAGTTCTCTGCAGTTTTCAGCTTCCTCGTTATCTTGAAACGGCATAACCGTGCTCCATTATAAATATTAACTGGGAACCGACAGTTTTTGTGTTTCAAAATCTTTGTAACAATTATCTTTATTGTTGGTTCAGAATAAATACAAAGTGAAAAAAGAAAGAAAGAAATATAAACTGGGCAATTGCAAGAGGAAGTGTGGATGGAAGCGAAAGGGAAACTATTCCACCTATCCCTTTCATTTGCATGTTTTTTACTCCCTTATAATAAATCCCTACTGCTTGGCCACATATGGACAAGAGGTTGAAAATGTGATATTGCTGTTTGTAGTTTTTTTCATTTTACCCAAACAATTTGTATTAGTTTTCAAATTATGTTGAGGTGTGGGATACAGAAAAGAAATATCAGGTTGGGTAAAGGGTAACAGCACATCCAACAGACATAAATCAAAAGTACAATAATAATAATAATACAATATGGTAACGGGGGTAATTTTTTATACCTTGAGTATCATCTGAATAATAAGTTAAGGGTTCTAAGCTCAGACACTACTTTGTACATTTCTATTTGCAGTTTTTGTATCATATTTTTCAGCAAATTGTCTAGATCACCTTTAGTTGTGGGTCTGGTGCTGTCATCAATCCCTGCTTCAGCCTCTGACTCCGAGGGGGCCTTGTGGCACCACCATCTTCATTTTCCATCTTTCCCTGCAAGGCTCTTCTTTGGAAGAATTGTGCGACTTCCCGCAATGTTTGTTTCTTCTCTTGTCTGGGTCTCATACTGCCGGGTGCTCCGACGGTAGTGCACATAGGTTTCATGTCGATCCAATGTCTATGTTGTGCTTTTTAAAGTGTTGCTGTGTTTGGGTTCGGAGGAGTTTCTCAGCTAAGTGGCCATCTTGCCTCCGTGCTGAGACTCTGTTTGCAGTCTTTGTGATGGGCAAGAGTAACCAGGCTTCATAATAAAGGTTATACAGGAAATGCAAGCGCAAACCCAAATTATATTAAAATAATAAATAGTTGAAAAATGATTTAAAAAGTAATTCATATCACCAAGAGGAGATGCTGCTGGTGTGAGGAATTTCTCAATCCCTCAAGGTTGCATCTGGAGGAGTACACGAAGTGCAAAAACTCCTCTCACAGGTAAAGATGTTTGTTCACAGGAATCAGGTCCCAGTAAAAGCAGCATATGTTAAAAAGAAAAGAGAAGAAAAAATTGTGCAACACAGTTTTAATACATAAACAAAACTAGAGCAAGGAGCTCCAGTTCACTCACATGCTCCAGGATATAAAAAGCAGTTTAACCACTCTGGGTTCAGGAACGACGCAGCTTTGCTTGGCTCTGCTTAAATCTGCTGAATAGAGACCTTCTCGTGTCTCTTACTCCCGCACTCTGGTGGCGTCTGATGTCATAGACCTTCTCCTTCCGTCCTTCACTGGTAGGGGATGAGTTGCCCGGCTGGGTAGTCAGCTTCAGCGCGAGATTTGGATCTCTCAGCGGGAACACAGCTATCGGCAAGGCAGAGGCTCCAAACTGCTACACAGGTCACAGCGCAGTGATATCCCTACGCGTTTCATCCGAATGACCGGACTTCTTTACGAAAAAAAAAACCTGCACCAGCTGGGTATGTGGAGTGTCATATGAATCCCTTCTGGAGGTTCTCCTGAATGCAATCCACCATGGCTGTGGTTTCTGGTACTGAGAGTGGGTAAGATTTGGATTTAGGGAGAGTCGTGCCTGGAACCAGATCGATGGGCAGTCGTACGGGCGAGGCGGGGGAAGGTCAGAGTGGGTCTTACTGAAGACGTCCAGAAACTCAGCATATGCCTCCGGAAGTTTAGGGGGAGGTGTCTCCAACCCAGCGAGAAGCGTGGTGGGAATGGTCTGTTCCGAGGAAGCTTGCCACTGAATGGGTACTTGATCTCTCCAATCGATGCGCAGGTTGTGCTGTTGTAACCAGGGCAATCCGAGGATAACTTGGACCGTGGGAGAGTGGAATGCATCAAACGAGATGGTCTCGCTATGGCCGTCCTTCATGGATAAGGTAAGCAAGGAGGTCTCCAACGAGATAAAGGCCGGCTGGAGGGGTCGTCCGTCAATGGCCTCTAGGCCTATGGGAATCCTCTTCTCGGTCAGCGGAATCTTGTTCCGGATGGCAAAGTCCTGGTCTATGAAATTTCCCCCTGACCCAGAGCCAACGAAGGCGGAGGTCGTACACGGAATCCAGGCCCTCAAGAAAGATAGGTAACATGAACCTCTTTGGAAATTCTTCCTTGGGAAGGGGCGGAAGAGAAAAGATGGTACCAAGGGAGAGCCCCTCATAACTCACTGGGCATGCTCGTTTCCCGGCCTCAAGTGACAGAATTGTACCATGTGTCCAGGAGCTCCGCAGTAAAAGCAAAGGCCCTCGTTCCTATGGCGGGATCTCTCTGCGGAGGCATATACCTTGAGTACGGTGAGGAAACGGGGAGGAGCTGGGCATGGCGAGCCTGGGCTGCTGGCATTCGTGACGTCTCTCCTGAAGGTGCTGGTCCATCCGAATGCACGGGGTGATTATGTCCTCCAATGTATCAGGCCATGGCTGGGTCGCGAGTTCGTCCTTCACCGGCTCAGCCGAGCCCTGCCAGAACACTGCAACAAGGGATTCTTCGTTCCACCTTGTCTCCGCCGCGATGGTCTGGAATTCCAATGCGTACTTCGCTACGGACCTACGCCCTTGAGTGAGATAGATCAGAGATGAGGCCGCCGTGTCCCTGCGGGCCGGAGTATCGAAGACCTGTTGGAAGTCCCTTTTGAAGCGGGGGTAGTCCCCAGTAAATTCCGGACGCGAGTCCCAGATGGGTTAGGCCCAGGCCAAGGCGTCCCCTGTAAGGAGAGAAAAATTATAGCCCACCTTGGTGCGGTCGGAGGTGAAGTGACTAGGGGCCAGCTCAAATTGAATTTCGCACTGGGTCAGGAAGCCTCAGCAAGTGAGCGGGTCTCCGGAGTACGATTTAGGTGCAGGAATTTTAGGTTCCGAGGTGGCAGCTCCCTCCCGGGTGGGCGAGTAAAGATGCAGGGAGCGAGGTACACTGGGCTGGGTTTCTTGAAGGGAGAGGTTTACAAATTGCTGCGTGAGGGTGGCTACTTGGTCTCTGAGGACTTGGCAGTGTTGTACAAAAGCCGTTAGTATTTGGCCTATCTCAGGGTGTTCTGCGTTAGGTAGGTTCTGTATAATGTCACGCTGTGCTGCCCGCAGACCAGACCTACCCCCAATACTGGGATGGGAAGTGAGTAGATCACGCACCCGCAGCAGTGAGGGTGTGCCCGGGGTGTGGATTGATAGCGTGGCCAAGGCCGTGGGTATAAGGGGTTAGCTGTAGTACTTGCCATATCCAGGCGTAGAGAGTGTAGTGTAGAGATGTGTAGAGATGTCCGAAGGCGAGGGTCTAGGGCAGGAGAGATCTGAGCCAGAGAGGGTATGAAGACAAGCCGGTTCGGTAACGAGATCTGAAAAGAAAGAGGGAGCTGGGCATAGGATCCAAACAGCATGAGCCAAACGAAACTATGCAGAGCGAGGTTGCATGGGAGCTACAGGGATAATAAAGCGAGGTGGCCCAATCAGAGGGGGAGGCAGGGCAGAGGTGAGCCGAGGTGCCTCTTGTGATAGGGCAGGGACAGATAGCCTGTCTTGCTGCAGCTGGGTGGCTGGGGGGTGTGAGCCTGGATCCTGGGTCGGGCGGTGGGCGGAAACAGCCACCGGGTGCGTGCATAAATTATCTTGTTCGGCGTGCGCTCTATATGCGGGGCGAGCACGCGCTCAGTGGTTGTAACGGCGGCGTGTGAGAGGATGACCTACAACACCTTCCAGTGGCAAGACACTTCAGGCAACATAAACATGGTTTATCCACAATGAAGTGTATGCCTATCCTACAAGCCAATACATCCTCACGTGGGGGTGATAGGAATAAGTTGCTGCTTCAACTGGAGGCCAAAATGATTTATGAACTAAGAACAATGTCACCACACGGTCTCAATGAAGATTTTCGCCTAGGATGTTTCATCTAATATGATAAAAAAAACTCAATTTGACACTTGGGACATTATTTGGACATTGTCTTTATTTTTATGCCATTTTTGCTTTTTGCTTTAGACTTTCTGTTTTTGTATTGGTGCATTATATTTTCTTTGCAATTTTTTCTGCATTTTTTACACGATTTGCATTTTTTGCATTTTTGTGGTACTTCCACATTAGCTCTTTGTTGGTTGTGTCTGTAATTTTTTTCTATTTTTTTTGCTTATTCTCCTTTCTATTGCCCTATCCATCTTATGTCCACTGTATCTAATAATGATGCTTTATTAGTATGCCTCTGCTTTCATTTTGTGTCCAGTCCTCTGTCTTTCTGTCTCATTTTTATGCACTCACTCCTCATGTGTCTTTGGACTCCATGGTAACACTTCCCTTCCCGTCCCTTTTTTTTCTGTTTTTCACTTTATTATTTTTCCCTCCTTAACTACAGTATGGTTACCTGATGTTATGACACCTGTTCTATATTTATGCTTTTTAAACTCATGCTAGCCATGCGTGCGTTATCATGCTTGCTTTATTTACATTGCGATTGAAGTTGCTGTTTGTGTCTTTTTGACACTTTCATTAGTTATGATATGCGATGGTTTGCCCATGTGTTAGGTTGCCTATTTGAGCCAGCACTGTGTGCACATTGGTCGCTTGCGTCTTTAAGGATATTTCTCTATATCTCATTGCAGTTACTTATGCTGCGCATGCTCGCCATTGTTGTTTTGCAGTGGTGGTTACGTTTGACGCCATCCGACATGGTGTTTCCCAGTGCTGACGCCAGTATTTGAATGTTAGTCACTACAGCTGCTAT
>WSYH01009097.1:0-26964 GCA_036426205.1 Ascaphus truei | reverse complement strand
ATGTGTATGTGTATGTATATGTATATGTATGTATATATATGTATATGTATGTGTATATATATGTATATGTATATGTATATGTGTATATATATGTATATGTGTATATATATGTATATGAATATGTGTATATATATGTGTATATATATGTATATGTGTATATATATATGTATATGTGTATGTGTATATATATGTATATGTGTATATATGTGTATATATATGTATATATGTGTGTATATATATATATATATATATATATATATATATATATATATATATATATATATGTGTGTATATATATGTATATGTATATGTGTGTGTATATGTGTATATATGTATATGTGTATATGTGTATATGTGTATATGTGTATATGTGTATATGTGTATATGTGTATATGTGTATATGTGTATATGTGTAAAACACAGGCGCAAATTATTGACTAAACAATTAAAATATGAGCATTGATAGACTGGGGATAATCTTAGAATCCTTGATTGACTTCTCTGAAATAAAGAGTGGAAAAGAGACAAAATATGGTGAAGTACGTTTTTGTATTTGTTATTGCGCAAAAGTAGATTGCTACTTACAAAGTAGCAGAAGTTTAAAGCATATAGGATATAAAATCCTCTCCGTCCTGCTGCCTGGAATTGTAGTCTGCTTACTCCCCACGTGGAACGCCGAGATCCTTCGTGGTAAGCTTCCTCCGTCTGCCGCTGCCTTCCTGAGCTCCCTGGTTCCTCCTCTGGTGCCTCGAGACTGCAGCGATGACGTCACTCAGCCGAGATTACAGCCGAAGCACCGGGGAAAATATCCAAGGAGTATGAATATATTCAGGAGGGAAATGTGCTAAATATTGAATTTAGGGTAGGGGATGCTATAGATATGATCAAAAGCCTCCATATATCATACTTAGTTAAGTTATGGTGGGTAAAAAAAGTGACAAAAACCCTGCACAGTAAAGCATATAGCAAATGGAAATATTACTGTATGCTCATTTGCATGCTTCCGCTGCAGCAAGGGATTCTGGGAATTGACATGCAAATGAGCACACAGTGCCACCTTTTGCTTCAAAACCATTTAACATGGTCCCCTATAAGCTTAAGCTTGCTGCATTTCACAGCTTTGAGCAAAGCCTGGGTTAAGATACATAGCAAGTAAGCCCACCCATGGACAGCTGTTTCGACCTTAATGGGTCTCCTCAGTGTGGGGTTTGTTATACTGGCTGTGCAAAATGAAGCAGGGATAGGTTTCACCACACTTAGTTAAGTTATTGTGGGTAAAAAACTGACAAAACCTCCACAGTAATGCATATCGCAAATGGAAATATTACTGAATGCTCATTTGCATGTCTTAGACAGGTCTGATATATATATATATATATATATATATATACACATACTGTATGTATATACAGGGCTTGACAAGTGCAATCACCCACTCGCCATGGGCAAGTGCATTTGGCCCGCTGGTGAGTCTCTTACTGGTGGTGGATGCAGCGGCATGGTACAATGTTCTCCCGGCATTCTTCAGCAAGTTCTGTGTCTTCCCCTCCAGCTCCCATCAAAATGGCTGCGCGGCGTCAAATCACGCCGTGTTGCCATGACGACGGGATGCTATGTGGTGTCTGACATCACGCTGCGTCAAGTTGCAATGCCAAGACGGTCACCCTGCAGCATGACCCAGTAGGGGTGGGAGAATGAGCAGAGGGGCATGAGAGAGCCAGGTCTGAATTATGAGGGGTGCAACAGTGTGCAGCAGGACAGGTGGAGGATTTTATGGGCAACTGGCAGATTGAGAGAGGTAGTTGTGTGGAATGGGGTATTACTGTGACAGAGCTGTTGGGTGCAGGGGATATTATGCCAGACATGGAGTATGCAAGGGGGTATTGGGTTACCTGGTATTAAGGGTGCAGATGATTTGGGAATGAAAAATTATGTGTTTAGGACAGGGGCTGCAGGATCATTGCTAGAGTATGAAGGATGCATCAGGGAGTCAGACTTGGTGGCTGATGGGAGTGTGTGGGTCGAAATGCAGAAAGGGTGAAGTGCACTGGGGTGTCAATTGCTAGTGTCAGCTGCAGAGGACATAAGCGTGGCAGATCCAGTGGAAGGGCAAGACATCACAGTGCCAGGACCCATGTCTCTGCTGAAGATGGAGGATACGTTTTGCTCTGGCCAGTCCCAGGGGACCGGGGACTTCGTGGCTGATTTCAAGATGATACTGGAGGGATGCTACCTTCTGCATGGGGATGATCATTGGCTCTCCAAACAAGACCATAAACTTGAGCTGATGCTTGAGCAGAAGCTGGTCCTGCTCTTCTGGTGAGTACCGGCTGTACCATTGCTCTTTTCTACCAAACTCCATTAATCAACGTGGCTTAAAAAACAGTACGTAGCTGTAGTGTGCTCGATGTCAATTCTGAATGTATTCAAGCCTAAGGGGGCGGGGGTGGAAGGGAGGGTCGAAGCTTCATTTGCTCTACGTTTTAGAAAAATGCATACGAAATTGATGCTTGGGGAAAGCGGAGGCTCGTAAAACCTGAATTTTGAGCTCCTTTGATGTACTAAGGTAATTAAGGGGTTGACCCCCTGTGACAGGGCTGCTTGTAATGTAAAGTTCATTTTTTTTCTTGCAATCAGTGTACCACTTGTGTCTGTCTTTTCTGTTTTCTTTTTGTGTGGCCCAACTATCTTTTCTCTATTGTTCCCTAAACTTTACTAATTTTTCATGTTGTGTCCTGAAGGCAGTCAAATGAATGCAGGAATGGTTTATTTGCTGCACAGTCAATGTATTTTACACATGCAGGCTGTTCTAGCAGGAATGAAGGGGGGTTAATTCTTAATTGCCAAGTGTAATAAATATTGACAAATCCTTACCTGAAATATAGCAGAACTGATTGATATACTGATTTCAAGGTGGTTTAAAATGAAAGTCAGCAGCCTGACAGCTCAGGGACTTTCCTGAACCTTTATTGAAAATGAATTACCTAAGCTGCCGATCGATTCATTCTCTCGTGATCGATCAGCAAAGATCCTGCTTCCCAGGGCTCACTTAATGGCTACCTTTCAGTTACAATCAATCCTTCAGTCAGTGTAACTCAGCAGCTACTGTATAATGTATTCTTATGTTACTAATATATCATTATCGATTGTTATAGTTTGCAGCTCAAACTGCTGGGAATATTGGCAACAATTTATCACAAACAGGAAAGTGTTGCAAAGATCTTGCACTGGGGAAGTATGCTTAAACCTGCTATAAAAATCAAAGGAAGCTCAGTATTTAGAAAAAAATTAAAATGTAATTATGCTTTGAATAATAAATATTTTTTAAATATAGTAATTATTATCTAATACTACACAACTGATTTACAAATAGTGGTATTCCACACTCGATTGAACCGAATCTAGGATGCTTTTAGGAATATTCACAGTCTTTGTAAAATATTCATTTTTGTCCTTATAATCCTGCCAATCCAAGAAACTTGTGAGCACATACCCATGTCTTAGACAGGTCTGCAACCCTGCCTTTCAACCATTATCACCTAGCATGGTGTTCCCACTGCAGCAAGGGATTCTGGGAAATGACGTGCAAATGAGCACACAATGTGTCACCTTTTGCCTGGAATGTCCATTCACATGGAGCCCATTTAATCTGATTCATCGCCGTTCACACAGCTTTTAAGCACAGCATGGGACTTGCAAAGCAAGTACAAACCACTCACAGACATGTTTCAACCTTGATGGGTATTATCAGTGTGAGGTTAGTTTATACTTGCTTTGAAATATGTCTAGGCTGGGTAGGTTTACTATACATTTTAAGTTATGGTGGGTGAAAAAGGCGACAGAAAACCTCCACCGTTAGCATGTAGCCAATAAAGAATATCACTTGTGAGCACATTCCCATGTCTAGAAATATTTCAAAGGAAGTATAAACCAACCTCACACTGATGAAACCCATCAAGGTTGAAACATGTCTGTGAGTGGTTTGTACTTGCTTTGCTAGTCCCATGCTGTACTTAAAAGCTGTGTGAATGGCGATGCATCAGATTAAATGGGCTCCATGTGAATGGATATTCCAGGCAAAAGGTGCTATGCTAGGTGATAATGGTTGAAAGGCAGGGTTGCAGACCAAGACCGAGACCGAGACAGAGACAGATCTTCTACAGTGGCATTCTTATTCGATTTCTTGGATTGGCAGGATTATAAATACAAAAATGAATATTTTACAAAGACTGTTATATCTTTTTCAAGCTTTACCTGTGAATATTCCTAAAAGCATCCTAGATTCGGTTCAATCCAAAATAATGAAGTTTATATGGGATCATAAACCTCCTTGGGTAGCTAAACATGTTTTATTTTGGAAAAAAGGAGAGGGAGGATAAGGTTGTCCAGATATTCATAAATATTTTTTAGCTTCCCATTGGTATGCATATGCTGGTATCAAACAATGGGTAGATATAGAGAATGCCTTCACTAAAATTCCCTTACCCGTACATAAGATTATTTGGTTACCTAAGAAACATAGACCTACAGAATATAAGGAAATATATGGAACATAGACCTAAGGAATATGGGACTCAACATTCAGGAAATTCAAATTATTTTCTTTTCCATCTCCTCCGACTCCAATACTGCCAAATCTGGAATTTAATCCTGCATTGGCCTCAGATTTGTATGACCAATGGGAGTCTGGTGGTTGCCATAAATTGGCAATTATTTATTACCAGAATCAGATTAAGGGCCTCATGCAGTAAACTCCGATATTAAACATTGTTGAGTTTTTTTTCTTCGTCATTTTTGACAGCGTTGCTATCAGGGTATGCAGAAAGCTCCGAATATCTGTGATAGCAAAATAATATTAAATGGCGAGTAGCCGGCAGCTTAATGATCGTCTCTCTGAGAACTAGGAAATGGTGTGGCGTGTTCAACAATGTTACTGTTGCATAGGGTGATAATCTCGCGAGAGAAACAATTTCTTGAGCAGCCTATTTAAATGCTGCATTTATTTGTAATCTTTCTCTGTGTTGTTGGGAGTGACTGAGAGACAGACAGAGCTAGGCATTTGGAGGATTTGTGATTGCTACGGTTGTTGTTGTGTATTGTGAGAGATTTGTCTTGTTTTGTTTACACTTGTGTTATTTTGAGTTTGAAAGTGTTTTGTGAGTGTGTCGTTTAATCTGTTATTTGTGAGTGGTTGAGGTATGGACAGGAGGCGTGGGAGTCAGAAGAGTGATGGTGGGGAGAGTGGTGGAGCTGTTGCTTAGGTGAGTGGTGTTCGGGTGAGTAGTTGTGGGAGTGCACATGTGTCAGGGGAGTGATGGTGGTGGGAGTGGTGGGGTGACTGGTGTTGGTTGTGTTCAGCTGAGTAGGCATATGCGTGCCGGCGTGAGTCAGGGTAGTGATGATGGTGTGACTGGTGGGGTGACTGGTGGTGGGGAAAGTGGTGTTGGTGGGGTGAGTGCTGTTGGTGTGGTGTGTGGTGGTGCTGAGGTAAGTTGTGTTCATATGAGTAGGCGTGTGAGTGCACATGTGAGTCAGGGGAGTGATGGTGGGGTGAGTGGTGGTGTGGTGGTGGTAGCGATGGTGGCAGGCTCCTGAAGTCTGTTGCACTGGAAAAGGGGGCGTCCAGCCCGCAGCAGCCAAGCTCTGCGGTTGCAGCTGGGCATATGAAACATATAGAAAAAAACTAAATATACTGTATGTTTCAATAATGAAGAGAATAAAGTCCTTGTTACAGGTATTTTGGAGCATTATGATCGGCTGTATGGGAACTTAGTAGGTAAGAAAATCATTTGCAATGACTAAAAATTTTAATAGCCATCTATGACCTAACATTTATGAATTCACATTGAATGGACATTTACATATAAATGTCATTGTTTATATATATATACACGTTACCATTGTGTGTTTACAACCAGGATACGAATCGAGCAATTTTATAATTGTATGTAAATATTATGTATTCGCATTCATCATTTGCTTAGTCTGTATTCACATTTTTTTAATTTTCATGTGCCACACACATTATTTGTCAAACAGCATGTTAAAGAAATGTTAGAAGCGTTCTCATATTTTAAAAATAAATTAAATTTGGAATAATATATATTTACATGAACAACTTTATTTTGTTATATCTAATGGCAAGACCAGTTCACATGTCAAAAAGGATTTGTGGGAACAGATGTGTCCGCTTGTGGAAATCAGGTCAGAACTCATGATAACTGCCGAAAGTGATTTGATGATATTAAATGGAAATTGAAGGCAAAATTGCCTTTACATGCAAATTGTTTACATGCTTCAGGCACTGGAGGAGAACCTCCAGCCCCCAATCTAAGGCTGACCCCGTTGGAGGAGCAACTGAGTGAAAAAAATCTTACCCGTCATGGTTGAAGGCTTGTCTGGTGATAGGGATATTAGAGTGTACGATCACCAGTTTTCCCCAGGTCAGTACTTTTATAGGAGTAACCGTTTTCAATAGGAATGTGGTTAAATAAAAATAAAACCAACAATATCATTAGTGTTTCAGAATGTTTATTGAGTTATAATGACATGATTTTATAGTGTATGTGAACAAAATAATACTTAATACATACTGTTTATGTAGATTCTCAGAAGAAACGGTATTGCACACCCATTCATACATATCTGCATTCACATAGTATGTAGTAGTATTCACATTGTATTTTACATTATTATGTCTCAATTTAAAATATTTGTAATATGTAGCATATACAGCTGCTGCTGATCAAAGTTAAACGATCACATATACAAAGAGTAGAATTAATTATATAGTGTTAAGTACTCAGACTACAGATAATGTTATATTAACATACGTGACAATATTAACAACTGTCTTCTCTGAAATTTACATAGTGGCCCATGTATCTGCTGTCGAGCAAAAGGTGGCAAGACCTGCATCCCAAGTCTCATCACTATTAATGGAAGGTAAGACCGTGAAGTTTGTACAATATTATGTGTCAATTTATATGCTACAACTACACATTCATATGACCATAGGACAGTTGCAAATGTGGGTGACATCGGCAGAGTTAGTTAATAAAAGTTATCACATTTGATGTTGCAGTCACATAAATGTAGTTATTGAGTTGTCCAATCAACAGAATTACTTATGACATAACACAAATATTCCATGTTGTTAAGATTCACACTCAATAGATACTATTTCAATGTTGTTAAATTAGTCATGCGCAATTGTATTTCAGACATTACATTCATTATGACTATGATGTCAAAATTGAATGTGTTACTGACAATAAAAATCAACACGCATTGTTACAGCAAACGATGTGAATGATAGTTTAAATGTGACAATCAATTAATATTGTCCTCATTTTTGTCAAACAGATATTCAATCTCCTGAACACATCTCAGGACTTGACGATTCACCGTGTACTGTATGTCTTTTGTTACGGATGTTGAGAGTCCGGAATTAAGCCATCACCAACCTGCTAAGGCACATCGTGATACTGCCCACCAAGCGCATTTGGCCACAATAGAGCAATCTGAAGTTTGTTTATTGCAAAGCCAAATCTCACGTCATCAACAATTGATGTGTGTTCAAGAAAGAATGGTAGCTGAAATAAAAAATATAAAAGAAATCTTACTACAGAATACAGTAGAATTTACAATTCTCAATAGCTCTATGCAATCTATTGCTGCAAGTTTCATTAAACAAAATGAGATTTGTGCCTCTACAATTGCTTCAGAAGTACGCTTTCCTGCTTCATCAGAAGTTGGATCCTTAGATTGTGATGTCTTTTCACCGGAGACATCTGTAGCACATTCTCCAAAAACAGATAGTGAAGCGTCTCCCCAAAGAGTCTTTCAGTTATCTTCTCTAACTGTCACTGAAGCATTGTCAGCATCCATTATTGAAGCATCTCCATAGGCACTCATTGCAGACCCATGGCACAGCCACCAACCAATATTCAAGCAACACCACCCTTGACACAGCCATCGACCAATTTTCAAGCAACACCACCCTTGCCACAGCCACCAATTAGTATGCAACAGACACCACTCTTGGTTCAGCCACTGATTAATATGCAACAGGCACCACCCTTGGCACATCCACTGACCAATATTCAAGCAACACCACCCTTGCCACAGTCACCGATAAGTATGCAACAAACACAACCCTTGGCACAGCCATCTGCCATAATGTCAGGGAAAACAGCAAGTGTGCGTCCTAGAAGCACAACTTTACATGGCAGAGGGAGAACATGTTCACAAGAGACACCAAGCAACAGGCCAATGACTAGATCTCAAATGTTAAGCCAAAAAAAACCATTTTGGTTGAATTATGAACTTATTTGTTGTTGTTGTTGTTCTTCTGACAATTCATATACTTTCCTAAATTGTGTATTTTTAAACTAATTTAACGGTACACTTGTCAATTCTATTGTTAATGTATGTCTTTTCATACATATAGGAACAGTGAGTAAATGTTCCTTCTATTTGCAATGGACAAACAAGCCAACTAATGTCTGTCAAATGTTTACTTCAAAAATTTTAATAACATGTGTCAGGGGTCTCCAAACTCAGTCCTCAAGGGCCACCAACAGGCCAGGTTTTTTGGATATCCCTGCTTTAACACAGGTGGCTCAATCAGTGGCTCAGTCTTCAATTGAGCCATTGATTGAGCCACCTGTGCTGAAGCAAGGATATCCTGAAAAGCTGGCCTGTTGGTGGCCCTTGAGGACTGAGTTTGGAGACACCTGACATATTGTATAGAAAAAATAAACTAACATTATATTACATACAGTGCATGTAAGGGGCATATAAATAAAAATTAGGTAGTGCAAAAGTAGGTCAACTTGTTACCAACAAACACTGTGTTATGTGATTTAAAGTTGATTTAAATAACACAATGATATGTGTTTAAACATTTGACTATACTGGTTAAGTTGACATAAGGTAGTGTTTAATTGAAGGACAATATGTGTAAATATCCACATTATAAAGCACTGTATACAATTCATATGTACTTATTTGAAGTAAAACATTGATAATGTTATATTGAATAAAACATACATTTCTATCTTGAACTCCAATGTAAACACACAGTGTACATACATGTGTCTGTGTGTCTGTGTGTCTGTGTGTCTGTGTGTCTGTGTGTCTTGTCTGTGTGTGTGTCTGTGTGTGTGTCTGTGTGTGTGTCTGTGTGTCTGTGTGTGTGTGTCTGTGTGTCTGTGTGTCTGTGTGTCTGTGTGTCTGTGTGTCTGTGTCTGTGTGTCTGTGTGTCTGTGTGTCTGTGTGTCTGTGTGTGTCTCTGTGTCTTGACTCTGTATTGGTTGGCTCTCAATCCTGTCTGACGTGGGGGCTGCACCGAACAAAGACTTCTGTGCCAGGGGAGATTCCTCAAACCCTTCTGAACAACTAATCAAGTTGGTTATTTCCGTTCAATCGTCTCAAACTAGTTTAAAAAGTAGTTATATTGCAATGTCGTCGATTGAAATATTTTCTAGGAGGAAGCGGCTTGACTGAAAAATACATGGCCTTCCAGCAGTTGGATTTTTATGGTAGATTTAGGTCATTGGAATAGCGTGGTTGTGCTTCGTTTAGCTTTATACTGGATGGAGCACGGTGACTTTTGGGGGCAGATTGTGCATATTCAGTAAAGCTGAAAACCGATGGAAGAAACTGCCGGCAGTGACCGATCCTTCACAATCGTGATTTTGTCTGTGGATCATTAAAACTGGCGCGTGTTCTGCGCGGCCTGAGCCTCACCCCGCTGCAGCATGTGCCCGTCCATTGATAAAACAGTAAGTGGTGAGATAAGGAGCGGCCCCTGACAGACACAACAAGGCATCTCCCCACAATCTGTGCTGTATCCTGAGATAATGCACAGCCCATAAAGCAGTGCTCACACTGCACACACAGAACAGCACCGTTCCATCTGCGGAGTAAGAGCATCAGCATCTCAAAAATACTACTCCAAAGTTACTACGAGCGGTTACTAAAGCGCCCCATGCTTTTATGTGTAATCTTGGCCGGCTTAATTATGAACCACCTGTGAACAATAGGGCAAGAGTGGCCAACTCCAGTCCTCAAGGGCCACCAACAGGTCAGGTTTTGAGGATTTCCCAGCTTCAGGACAGGTGGATCAATCAGTGGGTCAGTCGAAGTCTGAGCCACCTGTGCTACAGCTGGGACTGATTGAGCCACCTATGCCTGAGCAGGGACGGATTGAGCCGCCTGTGCTGAAGCAGGGTTAGCCTTAAAACCTGACAAGTTGGTGGCCCTTAAGGACTAGAGTTGGCCACTCCTGCAAAAGGGGGTTACATGGCTGTGTGCTTTCACTTTATTACAAGACCAGTTGTTTGGTAAGTAAGTCTGCTCGTGTGTTAATGGGGTAATCTGCTTTATTACCTCTAGTACCTCAGATGTTGCTTGTGCTGAAGAAGTTGAATACTTTTACTGCTGGAAGGGAGTACTAACCTGGCACCTTTTACTGCTGGAAGGGAGTACTACCCTGGCCCCTTTTAGTGCTGGAGTGAAGTACTACCCTGGCCCCTTTTAGTGCTGGAAAGGAGTACTACCCTGGCCCCTTTTAGTGCTGGAAGGGAGTACTACCCTGGCCCCTTTTAGTGCTGGAAGGGAGTACTACCCTCACAACAGACACACCGACACACAGACACACAGACCAACAACATGTATGTACACTGTGTGTTTACATTGGAGTTCAAAGAATAGAAATGTATGTTTTTATATTTCAATATAACATTATCATTTTTAACTTCCATAAGTACCTATGATGTTGTATACGTGCTTTAATAATGTGGTATTTACACATATTGTCCTTCAACTAAACACTACCTTTAATGCAACTTAACCAGTATAGTCAAATTGTTTAACACATTCATTGTGTTATTTAAATCAACTTTAAATCACATAACACAGTGTTTGTTGGTAACAAGTTTGACCTACTTTTGTCACTACCTAATTTTTATTGATATGCCCCTTACATGCACTGTATGTAAATATAATGTTAGTTTTTTTTTCTATACAATGTCAGGTGTTCCTCCAAACTCAGTCCTCAAGGGCCCCCAACAGGCCAGCTTTTCAGGATATCCTGCTTCAGCACAGGTGCTCAATCAAGGCTCATTTGAAGACTGAGCCACTGATTGAGCCACCTGTGTTAAAGCGGATATCCAAAAAACCTGCCTGTTGGTGGCCCTTGAGGACTGAGTTGTGGAGACCCCTGACACATGTTATTAAATTTTGAAGTAAAACATTTTGACAACATTAGTGTGCTTGTTTGTCCATTGCAAATAGAAGGAACATTTACTCACTGTTCCTATTATGTAAAAAGACATACATTAACAATAGAATTGACAAAGTGTACCGTTAAATTAGTTTAAAATACACAATTTAGGAAGTATATGAATTGTCAGAAGAACAACAACAACAACAAATAATTCATAATTCAACCAAAATGGTTTTTTTTTGGCTTAACATTTATCTAGTCATTGGCCTTGTGCTTGGGTGTTCTCTTGTGAATGTTCTCTCCTCTGCCATGTAAAGTTGTGCTTCTAGGACGCACACTTGCTGTTTTCCCTGACATTATGGCAGATGGCTGTGCAGTTGTGTTTGTTTGTTCATACTTATCGGTGACTGTGGCAAGGGTGTGTGCTTGAATATTGGTCAGTGGATGTGCCAAGGGTGTGCCCTGTGCATATTAATCAGTGCTGAACCAAGAGTGGGTGTGTCTGTTGCATACTAATTGGTGGCTGTGGCAAGGTGGGTTTGCTTGAAAATTGGTCGATGGCTGGTGTCAAGGGTGGTGTTGCTTGAATATTGGTTGGTGGCTGTGCCATGGTTCGGCAATGAGTGCCTATGGAGTGCTTCATAATGGATGCTGACAATGCTTCAGTGACAGTTAGAGAAGATAACTGAAAGACTCTTTGGGAGACGCTTCACTATCTGTTTTTGGGAATGTGCTACAATGTCTCCGGGGAAAAGACATCACAATCTAAGGATCCAACTTCCTGATAAGCAGAAAGCGTACTTCTGAAGCAATTGTAGAGCACAAATCTCATTTTGTTTAATAAACTTGCAGCAATAGATTTGCATAGACTATTGAGAATTGTAAATTCTACTGTATTCTGTAGTAAGATTTCTTTTATATTTTTATTTCAGCTACCATTCTTTCTTGAACACACATTCAATTGTTGATGACGTGAGATTTGGCTTGGCAATAAACAAACTTCAGATTGCTCTATTGTGGGACCATGCGCTTGTGGGCAGTATATCACGATGTGCCTTACAGGTTGGTGATGCTTATTCCGTGACTCTCAACATCCTTACACAAAAGACATACCTTACAACGGTTAATCGTCAAGTCCTGAGATGTGTTTCAGGAGATTGATATCTGTTTGAACAAAAATGAGGTAAATATTAATTGATTGTCACATTAAACTATCATTCACACGTTTTGCTGTAAACAATGCGTGTTTGATTTTTATTGTCAGTAACACATTCAATTGTGACATCATATGTCATAATGCAATGTAATGTCTTGAAATACAATTGCGCATGATGCTAATTTAACAACATTGAAATAGTATCTATTGAGTGTGAATCTTAACAACTGGAATATTTGTGTTACTGTCATAAGTAATTCTGGTTGATTGGACAACTCAATAACTACATTTATGTGACTGCAACATCAAAGTGATAACTTTAATTAACGAACTCTGCCGATGTCACCCACCTTTGCAACTGTCCTATGGTCATATGAATTTAGTGTATGCATATAAATTGGACACATAATATTGTACAACTTCACGGCTTCTTCCATTAATAATGATGAGACTTGGATGCAGGTCTGCACTTTTGCTCGACAGCAGATACATGGGCCACTAATGTAAATTTCAAGAGACATTGTTAATATTGTCACTATGTTAATATAACATTATCTGTAGTCTGAGTACTTAACACATATAATATTAATTCTACTCTTTGTATATGTGACGTTTAACTTTGATCAGCATCAGCTGTATATGCTACATATTACAAAATTTTTAAATTGAGACATAATATGTAAAATAAATGTGAATACTACTACATACTATGGTGAATGCGATATGTATGAATGGGTGTCAAATACCGTTTCTTCTGAGAATCTACATAAACAGTATTTATTAAGTATTATTTTGTTCACATACCTATAAAATCCATGTCTTATAACTCATAAACATTCATGAAAACACTAATGATATTGTTGGTTTTTTTTTATTTAACCACATTCCTATGAAAACGGTTTACTCCTATAAAAGTACTGACCTGGGGAAAACTGGTGATCGTACACTCTAATATCCCTATCACCAGACAAGCCTTCAACCATGACGGGTAAGATTTTTTTTCACTCAGTTTGCTCCTCCAACGGGTCAGCCTTAGATTGGGGCTGAGGTTTCTCCTCCAGTGCTGAAGCATGTAAACAATTTGCATGTAAAAAGGCAATTTTGCCCTTCAATTTCCATTTATATCATCAAATCACTTCGGCAGTTATCATAGTTCTGACCTGATTTCCACAAGCCGGACACATCTGTTTCCCACAAATCCTTTTTGACATGTGGAACTGGTCTTGCCATTAGATATAACAAATAAAGTTGTTCATGTAAATATTATATTCCAAACTTTATGATTTTTTATTTTAAATATGAGAACGCTTCTAACATTTCTTAACATTGCTGTTGACAAATAATGTGTGGGGCCACATGAAATTAAAAAATGTGAATACAGACTAAGCAAATGATGAATGCAATACATAATATTTACATACAATTATCATTGCTCGATTTCGTATCCTGTTTGTAAACACACAATGGTAACGCGTGTATATATAATAAAACAATGACATTTATATGTAAATGTCCATTCAATGTAATTCATAAATGTTAGGTCATAGATGGCTATAAAATTTTTAGTCATTGAAAATGATTTTCTTACCTACTAATTTCCCATACCAGCCATCATAATGCTCCCAAATACCTGTAACAAGACTTTATTCTCTTCATTATTGAAACAACAGTATATTATTTGTTTTTTCTATATTTTCATATGCCCAGCTGCAACCGCAGAGCTTGGCTGCTGCGGGCTGACCCCCCTTTTCCAGTGCAACAGACTTTCAGGAGCCTGCCACCATCGCTAACCCACCACCACACCACCACTCACCCCACCATCACTTCCCCTGACCACATGTGACTCACACGCCTACCTCTATAGCACAACTTACCACTCAGCACCACCACACACCACACCAACAGCACCACCCAACCAACACCACTTTCCCCACCACCAGTTCACCCCAACCAGTCACACCATCATCACTACCCTGACTCACGCCGGCACCATATGCCCTACTCAGCTGAACACAACCACACCACTTCACCCAACCACTCCCACCCCATCACTCCCCTGACACATGTGCACTCCCACAACTACTCACCCGAACACCACTCACCTAAGCAACAAGCTCCACACTCTCTCCCCCACCATCCTCTTCTGACTTCCCACCTCCTGTCCATACCTCAACCACTCATCAAATAACAGATTAAACGACACACTCACACAAAACACTTTCAAACTCAAAATACCACAAGTGTAAACAAAACAAGACAAATCTCTCACAATACACACAACAAACCGTACAAGCAATCACAAATCCTCCAAATGCCTAGCTCTGTCTGTCTTCTCAGTCACTCCCAACAACACAGAAAGATTACAATAAATCAGCATTTAAATAGGGCTCTGCAAGAAATTGTTTCTCTCTCGAGATTACACCCTATGCAACAGTTAACATTGTTGACACCCCACACCATTTCCTAGTTCTCAGAGAGACGATCATGAACTGCCGCTACTCGCCATTTAATATATTTTGCTATCACAGATACTTCGGAGCTTTCTGCATACCCTGATAGCAACGCTGTCAAAATGACGAAGAAAAAAAAACTCAACAATGTTTAATATCGGAGTTTACTGCATGAGGCCCTTAATCTGATTCTGGTAATAAATAATTGCCAATTTTATGGCAACCACCAGACTCCATTGGTCATACAAATCTGAGGCCATGCAGGATTAAATTCCCGATTTGGCAGTATTGGAGTCGGAGGAGATGAAAAAGAAATAATTTGAATTTCCTGAATGTTGATTCCCATATTACCTTAGGTCTATTTTCCATATATTTCTTATATTCTTTAGGTCTATGTTTCTTAGGTAACCAATAATCTCATGTACGGTAAGGGAATTTTAGTGAAGGCATTCTCTAGATCTACCCATTGTTTGATACCACATATGCATACCAATGGAAAGCTAAAAATATTTATGAATATCTGGAACCTTATCCTCCCCTCCTTTTTTCCAAATAAAACATTTTTAGCTCCCCAAGGAGTTGATGATCCCATAGTAAACTTCTTATTTTGGATTGAACCGAATCTAGGATCTTTTAGGAAATATCACAAGGTAAGCTTGAAAAAGATATAACGTCTTTGTAAATATTCATTTGTATATTATAATCCTGCCAATCCAAGAAATCGAATAAGAATGCCACTGGAAGAATTGTCTCTGTCCTCTCGTCTTGGTCTGCAAACTGCCTTTCAACCATTATCACCTAGCATAGCACCTTTTGCCTGGAATATCCATTCACATGGAGCCCTTTTAATCTGATATCGCCCCCATTCACACAGCTTTTAAGTAAAGCATGGGCTAGCAAACAAGTACAAACCACTCACAGACATGTTTCAAACCTTATGGGTTTCATCAGTGTGAGGTTGGTTTATACTTCCTTTGAAATATCTAGACATGGGAATGTGCTCACAAGTGATATCTTTATTGGCTACAATGCTAACGTTGGAGGTTTTCTGTCGCCTTTTCACCCACCATACCTAAAATGTTAGTTAAACCTACCCAGCCCATACATATTTCAAAGCAGTATAAACTAACCTCACACTGATAATACCCATCAAGGTGAACACTGTCTGTGAGTGGTTTGTACTTGCTTTGCAAGTCCCATGCTGTGCTTAAAACTGTGTGAACGGCGATGAATCAAATTAAATGGGCTCCATTTGAATGGACATTCCAGGCAAGGTGAACACATTGTGTGCTCATTTGCACGTCATTTCCCAGAAGTCCCTTGCTGCGGTGGGAACACCATGCTAGGTGATAATGGTTGAAAGGCAGGGTTGCAGACCTGGTCTAAGAACATGGGTATGTTGCTCACAAGTTTCTTGGATTGGCAGGATTATAAGGACAAAAATGATATTTACAAAGACTGTGAATATTCCTAAAAGCATCCTAGTTCGGTCAATCGAGTGTGGAATACCACTTTTGTAAATCAGTTGTGTAGTATTAGATAATAATTACTATTTAAAAAATATTTATTATTCAAAGCATAATTACATTTTAATTTTTTCTAATACTGAGCTTCCTTTGATTTTTATAGCAGGTTTAAGCATCTTCCCCAGTGCAAGACTTTTGCAACACTTTCCTGTTTGTGATAAATTGTTGCAATATTCCCAGCGTTTGAAGCTGCAAACTATACAATCGATAATATATATTAGTAACATAAGAATAAATTAATACAGTAGCTGCTGAGTTACACTGCTGAAGGATGATTGTAACGAAAGTAGCCATTAAGTGAGCCCTGGGAAGCAGTCTTTGCTGATCGATCACGAGAGAATGAATCGATCGGCAGCTTAGGTAATTCATTTCAATAAAGGTTCAGGAAATCTCCCTGAGTGTCGGCTGCTGACTTTCATTTTAAACCACCTTGAAATCAGTATATCAATCAGTTCTGCTATATTTAGTAAGGATTTGTCAATATTTATTACACTTGGCAATTAAGAATTAACCCCCCTTCATTCCTGCTAGAACAGCCTGCATGTGTAAAATACATTGACTGTGCAGCAAATACATTCCTGCTTATTTGACTGCCTTCAGGACACAACATGAAAAATTAGTAAAGTTTATGGAACAATAGAGAAAAGATAGTTGGGCCACACAAAAAGAAAACAGAAAAGACAGACACAGTGGTACACTGATTGCAAGAAAAAAAATGAATTTACATTACAACAGCCCTGTCACAGGGGGTCAACCCCTTAATTACCTTATTACATCAAAGGAGCCAAATTCAGGTTTTTACACCTCCGCTTTCCCCAAGCATCAATTTCGTATGCATTTTTCTAAAAGCTAGAGCAATGAAGCTTCGCCCCTCCCTTCCACCCCCGCCCCCTTAGGCTTGAATACATTCAGAATTGACATCGAGCACACTACGCGACGTCTGTTTTTTAAGCCACGTTGATTAATGGGGTTTGGTAAAAAGAGCAATGGTACACCGGTACTCACAAGAAGAGCAGTACCGCTTCTGCTCAAGCATCAGCTCAAGTTTAGGTCTTGTTTGGAGAGCCATGATCATCCCCATGCAGAAGGTAGCATCCCTCCAGTATATCTTTGAAATCAGCCACGAAATCCCGGTCCCCTGGGACTGGCCAGAGCAAAACGTATCCTCCATCTTCAGCAGAGACAGGGGTCCTGGCCTGTGGGGTCTTGCCCTTCCACTGGATCTGCCACGCTTATTGTCCTCTTGCACTGACACTAGCATTGACCCCCATTGCACTTCACCCTTCTTGTTTGCTTTCGACCCACACACCCCATCAGCCACCAAGGCTGATCCCTGATGCATCCTTCTACTACTAAGCAATGATCCTGCAGCCCTGTCCTAAACACATAATTTTTCATTCCCAAATCATCTGCACCCTTAATACCAGGTAACCCAATACCCCCTTGCATACTCCATGTTTGGCATAATATCCCCTGCACCCAACAGCTCTGTCACAGTAATACCCCATTCCACACAACACCTCTCTCAATCTGCCAGTTGTCCCATAAAATCCTCCACCTGTCCTGCTGCACACTGTTGCACCCTCATAATTCAGACCGGCTCTCTCATGCACCCTCTGCTCATTCTCCACCCCTACGGGGTCATGCTGCAGGGTGACCGTCTTGGCATTGCAACTTGACGCAGCGTGATGTCAGACACCACATAGCATCCCGTCGTCATGCAACACGCGTGGATTTGACGCCGCGCAGCCATTTTGATGGGAGCTTGGAGGGGAAGACACAGAACTTCTGAAAATGCCGGGAGAACATTGTACCATGCCGCGCATCCACCACCAGTAAGAGACTCACCAGTCGGGCCAAATGCACTTGCCCATGGCGAGTGGTGTTGCACTTGTCAAGCCCTGTATATACATACAGTAGTGTATATATATATATATATATATATATATATATATATATATATATATATTGATATATATCAGACCTGTCTAAGACATGCAAATGAGACATCGTATTTTCCATTTGCGATATGCATTACTGTGGAGGTTTTGTCAGTTTTTTACCCACATAAATTAACTAAGTGTGGTGAAACCTATCCCTGCTTCATTTTGCACAGCCAGTATAACAAACCCCACACTGAGGAACCCATTAAGTTCGAAACGCTGTCCCATGGGTGGGCTTACCTTGTCTATGTTATCTTAACCCCTGCTTTGCTCAAAGCGTGAAATGCAGCAAACTTAAGCTTATAGGGGACCATGTTTAATTGGTTTTTTGAAGCAAAAGGTGGCACTGTGTGCTCATTGCATGTCATTCCCAAGATCCCTTGCTGCAGGGGAAGCATGCAAAGAGTCATACAGAGTAATATTTCCATTGCTATATGCTTTACTGTGCAGGGTTTTTTGTCACTTTTTTTACCCCACCATAACTAACTAAGTTATATATATGGAGGGCTTTTGATCATATCTATAGCATCCCCTACCTAAATCAAGTATTTAGCACATTCCCTCCTGAATTATTCATACTCCTTGGATATTTTCCCCGGTGCTTCGGCTGTAATCTCGGCTGAGTGACGTCATCGCTGCAGTCTCGAGGCACCAAGGAGGAACCAGGGAGCTCAGAAGGCAAGCGGCAGACGGAGGAAGCTACCACTACCACGAAGATCTCGGCGTTCCACGTGGGGATAAGCAGACTACAATTCCAGGCAGCAGGACGAGAGAGGATTTTTATTCCTATATGCTTTAAACTTCTCTACTTGTAAGTAGCAATCTACTTTTGCGCAATACCAAATACAAAAACGTACTTCACACCATATTTTGTCTCTTTTTCCACTCCTTTATTTCAGAGAAGTCAATCAAGGATTCTAAAGATTATCCCCAGTCATCAATGCTCATATTTAATTGTTTAGTCATAATTTGCGCCTTGTTTTACACAACACCAACACATACCACATATACACAATATACACATATACACAATACACATATACACAGATACACAGTATCCTATAACACATATACACACACAATATACATATACACTATATACACACATAATGAGTATATATATATATAGATATATAGATAGTATATATAATCTATAAGATATACACACATATTACAGTATACTATACACATAACACAATACATATTATACACTACACATATACATATATATATACACCACATATATACTACACATAAGTATAACACATATCATAACATATAAACACATAACTATACCATATACATAACATATACATATAGATACACATACATATACATATATATCCATACAGTATACATATACATACACATACACATAATATATATAATATATATATAGTATATAGATATATATATATACATAATAAGTACACATATACATATACATATATAACATCACAGAACACAATATACATATACTAAATAACAAACATATAGATACATACATATAATATACAATATCTACACATATAATAGACATATCTATATTCACATACATACTATATACATATATAGATATTACACATATATATATACTATCTAATACACACATATTATATATATATATTATCATATATATTATATTATTATATATATAGATAATTAACATTATCTATCTATCTATATATATATTATACATCATATACCTACATACATTACTGTGGTTGACCACAATCACCAAAAAATCTACTCGCCACACAAAAAAAATCTACTCGCCACCTAATACCAAACGTGTGCTGCTTGGGCCCAATTTTACTCGCCCGGGGGTTAAATCCCTCGCCCGGGGCAGCAAATGTATAGGTTTGTCGTACACTGTACATCATACATACATATATATATATATATACATAACATACATTATATCTAGTCATGGCTGGAGATTTGCACTCACGGTTTGGTTAGGAGGCGATGCTGTCCCATATGTAGCATATCGACGGTGGTACCAGGGGATCCTGATGACCAAGATGAACAGCACACTGCATTTGCATGTGCTGGTCTTCTTTGGTCATCAGGATCCCCTGGTTACCACACGTCTACATCAGATATATCAATATATATATATATATATATATATAATATATATATCTACTATACTTATATATCTATATATCATCTCTATCTTATTCTATTTTCCCTTTTTTTTTATTATTCTTATCTCTATTCTCTATTTACCTATTCTTTCTATCTCTGTTTTCGTTAGTTTTTGGTGGTAGTGCTATTTATTATATATATATATCTCCAGACCACACCAAAATTAAGTAGCGCTAAAGAGGATGTGAAATACCCTAATAAATGAAAATTATAATAACATTTTAAAATATGTCATCGCGTTCGGTTGGTGTATTTGGAGTCCCTGGCTTCCCCTGCGCTCCTGCTCCGTAATTTCAATTGCTAAGCAACCATTGTATGATGGAGCAAAGGACGTGCCGGCATTGGATACCTTTTCTTGCTGCCACTTTGTATAGGACAGTTCATGGTGAACCTGGGCTGTTTACATCCACTCTGAAAACCTGGGACTCACCCTATCATCGCAATGACCACATAGAGATTTCTCTCCCACGAATGGTTCTGTTTAAAATCCTGTAGTGCACGTTCTTATGGGTTCTGATTTTAAAATAAAGGTACCTTTTTTTTTACTCATTTACGTGCTATATGAGCTTGCGCTTTTGTTTGTTTTTTGTTTTATATATATATATATATATATATATATATAATATATAGATATATATATAATCTGGGTAACCAGGGATCCTGATGACCAAAGAAAACAGCACACTGCAAGGTTGATGTCAAAAAGTGTATTGTGGAACACAAGGCCGCCAACGTTTCGGTCCTCACAACGGGACCTTCCTCAGGGACAGTGCACACACAGACTAAAACAAGCACCCATTATACCCCTAAAAAAATCATGAAATCACCTGAACCAATCACAGAAAATCCTAATTACAATCCCAGGTAACAACCCACACACTCCACAAGCCATCATGCATACTGATAGTGACCACACAAATGAAACACTTGATCTAAACCCTTGTTACTTGGTCACCTGTTATAACGCAATCTTTCCACATACTGTAGTGATGTCACTACTCCTGCGCTCCCCTGATGCGTTCTGGTAACCATGGCTAAACATGCATATTGTACAGTAAAGAGAACATTATTATAACTCTAGATCTAAGTAAATAACTGTGCAAATAAATAAAAGTGCAATAATAAAAGAAACTGCCCGCAATAGACTCGGCCAGATCGTGCTATATGACTCTGCCGATCGTGCTATCGTGATATATACTTTAGGCAGCATGTCAGTGGATTGATCCATCCGCTCTGGGTTACTTACCCCAACTGCCCGATCGGGTCTCTTGCAGATTGGGAGGCAGGGGGAGGGGAGGGGTGGTCGGGGGCTCACGGCCCTCGCTGGCATTACAGCGCGTGTGCGCAATGACCCGTTGATAACCCAATCGCATTCCCAGCAAAGGGGTGGGGGGGGCGACTGTGTGTATTCTGTTGGTATATACTCTCGCGCGTTCAATTGGTATATATACTCACTAGCGCGCATGCGTGAGATATTTCCCTAGCGAACTCAATCCCGTCCTGGCTGCAAGTGGGAGGGTACTCTTACATGCGCAACTGGATCAACTCTGCGCGCATGCGCAGTACAACTAGTGAATGCACCAATGTAACTCCAATCAGAAAGCGGGAGTGCTTGCAAACACAATAGGATGGTCTAATGAACATGCACGTGTAACCTAGCAACCCGCCAGCGTCCGTGTCCAATCATTGAAAGGCTCGGACGTGGTGGTACTCACTGATACACTCATGCTGCGATTCAAGAATACAGTAACCTATAGGGCCAAAGTAGCTGAATGCAGAGGAGGGCAAAAATAAACTACAATCCTAACATGTTTAAAAGAATAACCACCATATCATAGTATTTGATGCCCCTAAAGTTATGTGCATGGGGACTCTAATGTCAATAGATACATACATAAGGTGCTGGGAACCAAACCTAGATAATGGTGCATCAACCATATATATATTCTATTGCTGGCAAATTTAACTCGAGCAGCTACGCTCCATGCATATTGTTGGATTATGTAATATGCTTTTTAAAAAATCTATCATTATGGAAGTCAATAAGTCTATTGTTAGTTCACCAATGTTGCCTGTCGGCTGTGTTGTTAGTTGATCCGAAACATAAAATCACCCGTGATACAAATCACCTAAGGTGAAGACAATGAATGAAACCATACATGAAAAGGTGATGGAGGAGGAATGACATGCTATGAATACGTACCCATGAAATAATGCACAAAACATTCTTCAAACACTTTTAAAAAACAGCCCTAACTTCAAATCCTCATTAGTCTATACGGTGAAATGGTCTTGAGTGTCATTATTAGTCTTGCCCTCCTGTTGAGAAGAACGCTGTTTCTGTCTCCACCACGATGTGGGTGGTTGACCTGTGGATGGCATACAACGCATAGTAGCCAAGAGTGCCGATATTATCTTTGAAAATGCCAGCAACCGGCAGATATTTGATCTCAGTTGTTCGTCCGTTGCAATTCAATGCTTTCCTAATGTGGACTCGGTGAGATCCAATTCTCTCTTCCAACATGCTTCGTTGTGCCCACATAGCGAAGACAAACAATGTCACGTGATCATTACACGACAAAAGCGGGACTCACATTTAGGACATGCTGATCTTGATTGAAGCCCCACTTATGCGGAGGGAATTACTGAGCCCGTTTTGATGAAGCACAATAACACACACAGCCGACATCAGACCATTGACTAACATAGAGACTTATTGACTATCCATACTATAGATAGATTTTTAGCACTATTTACATCATCCTACAATATGCCATGGAGCGTAGCTTGACTACGCACTAAATTTGGCCAGCAGATAGAATAATATATGGTGATTGCACTATTCATCTAGGTTTGTTCCAGGTAACATATGTATTATCTATGGAGTGACATTAGAGTCCCCCATGTACAGTACTTTAATGGGCATCAAATACTTATGCTAGTATCGGTGTAATTCTTTAAAACTGTTAGGTATTGGTGTTTATTTTTGCCCTCTCTGCCTTCAGCTCTTTGCCCTATGGTTTAGCTGTATTGATGAATCGTCAGCATGGAGTGTATCAGTGAGTACACCACGTCCGTGGCCTTCTCAATTGGTTGGCACGGACGCGTGCGGGTGTGCTAGAGTATACACGGCGCATGTGTTGCAGCACTACCCTTCTCTGATTAAGTTTACGTTGGCCCGTCACTGATTTTGCACCTGCGCATGCCGATGAGTTGATCCTGCGCATTCAGCGTACCCCTCCCCTTGCAGCCAGGGACGGAGTTGAGTGCTAGGGAGATACTGACAATGCAGGCGCTGCGTGAGATTATATACCAATTATTTAGACGCGAAGAGGTATTACCACCAAATAAACACAACGGGCCCCACACCCCCTTTGCTGGGATGCGATGCGGTATAGCTTCTCACTGGTCATTGCGCACACGCTGCTGTAATGCAGCGAGGATGCCGTGAGCCCCTGCCCACCCCTCCCTCCCCCCTTGCCCCCCCTCTGCAAGAGCCCATCGGGCAGTTCGGGGTAAGTAACCCAGACGTGGTGGATCAACTCCACTGGACAGGCTCATAAAGTATAATCACAAAAACCGATGCACGATCTGGAGATCAATATAGCACGATTGGGCAGAGTCTATTGCGGGCATGTTCTTTTTTTATGCACTGGTTTAGTTATTGCACATGTATTTACTTAGATCTAGATGTAGAATCATGTTCTCTTTTGGTTCCTTACAATTGCATGTTTAGCCATGGTTACCACGACGCATCAGGGCGCGCAGTGAGACGCACTATGTGGACAGCATTGGTATAACAGGTGACCAAGTATACAAGGGTTTAGATCAGTTGTTTCATTGGTTGCGGTCAGATAAGTATGCTATGGATTGTGTGTGGTGGTGTACCCATGATGGTTGTAACTGGATTGTAATTAGGATTTTTCGTGATTGGTTTAGGTGATTTCATGTATGTTTTTTAGGGGTATTATAGGGTGCTTGTTCTTATCTGTTGTGCACTGCCCTGAGGAAGGTTCCCAGTTTGTGAGGACGGAAACGTTGGCGGCTTGTGTTCCAATACACTTTTTGACATCAACCTTGGCATGTGCTGTCTTCTTTGGTCATCAGGCTCCCTGTTACCATCACGTCTATATGCTACGTCACTTCGCTGCGGCCAAGTTTATTCGAGCATTTGCCCGTCTTGGCCGCAGCGTATCCTGGCGCGCGCCGCAGGGTGCACGTGACACGCGCCCAAGCAGCGGAAGAGACGCCCTCCAATCGGGTGCTCTCTCCTACCGCTGCCCCCGGGTCCGCCGGGTCCCCCGTGAAAACCCCCTGTCACCGTCCCCACGATCGCGGGACAAACCAGGGCTCCTCGGAGCCTGGACGGAGCTTGCAGGGGGCGCTGGCACCCGATATGCGTGACCGCTGCATCGGTGATGCGCCGGCACGCTGAGGGAGTGCGGCTCGCAGCCGGGCACATCTTTCCCGGACTTTGCGGAATGAGCGCAATCGTGATTAACAACGTGTCGACAGGTGTCTGGGCACAAGCATCTGCGCCTAATCTAAACGTGAGTGCCAAATCCTACCATGAACATATTTTTATTAAGGCTTTTGCACCAACCTCAAACAGTAAACCACCCTTACTTTAGCTGAAGTTTTGGGATTACATTAGTTTACAAGCGTATTGTATTTTATGACTATACTGTGTATTCATTTTTAATGAAGGAATTTGCAGACTTTCGGGAATTTTCATACAATTATCAACAACACTGCCATTTTCAGTGGACGCTGAGATAGCCAAAACTACGGTCACGCTGAGTCATTTTGAATCATTTTAGGACCAGAACAAACCAGTTGACATTTTACAATGACCTAATTAAGCTCAAGAAACGAAGAGTTAAGATTTCTTTCTTCACGGAGTGACACTATCACACTACCATAGAAGGAGAAGTTACTCCCAATGTGGTTTTCAGAATAAGGAATCAGCCCACCATTTTGGACGACCAATGATCCAGATTTTTGTAAAAAAATGGATTGCCATTCTAAATAATGCTCTAGTGACCCTTATGATTCTGTCATAGAGCAATCTAGTAAGAAAGTTGCAAAATCAGACAAGATAGACTTGATCCAAGGGAAGCAGGGGTGATAAAACTTTCGGCTGACACAGTACTGATGGCCGATAAGATCCAGACACAATCGATACTACAGGGAAACCCTCATTCAGTAATAAGGAAAGGACAGCTGCGGCGCTTGTTAAAGTGACTATAAAGATCGCAAGTCTATCGCTGTTGTCTAGACTAAGGGAAACCGTAGATGCAGGCCATGGGGGAACAGAGGACGTAATCCACTCGTGCTGGAAGTGCTGACTACCAGATCGCGGTGGTGCCTACGAGATTGACACTTGATTTGCAGATAAACGGAGGGCTCTGAGTCATTTTTAGATCCAGCTAATGCCGTGCCACGCCAAACCTCGTTTCCAATACAGACGGAGGGACCCACAGGAGGGTGGGGAAAATCGGCGGTATCCAGAGCGCGAAAACAGGAGAGGCAGAGGACCCTCGTTGGACGCGGCCAGCATCAGGCTGTAATATATCAACCTTAACGGAACTATACACTACCGGCTCGTCTCAGTCTAAGCGTTTCTCCATAAGGCACTTATTTTTTACCACAACGTTTCAACGCATCTTTAAACTGTGAAGGTTGAATGTATAAGTTTTTCACAGACAACGGGCTTAGATGACTTTTTCATCAACACCCCCCTCAGCACCTCAGTGAAGGCAACACGTTTAAATGCAGCAGCCACTGTTGAATCCGCAAACAAATAACCATAGTATTTCTGCTTTTGATGAATGTTTTAGATAAGGAAACTGTCATTGACATATCAAGACCAATACAGTCGCTATTATATACCAAAACATCCCACGATAAGAAAAATCGGCTATTTACACACTTGAAAAACAAAGATATCATCATCAGCGGCAGCGGACAGAGGGGTGGCATTGTTGTACTCAAATATGTGGACTATAAAAGGGAAATAGAGATCACTTATCCAACACCTCCACATATGACGCCTACAGGGATCCCCACCGTGGAGTATAAAAAGGAAGTGGATCGATCATACATATGGGGAGTTCGAACAACTGGATCTCGGAAGAAACGGTCAAATTTCTTACACAGCCCTTTCCCAGAATGCCAATTCTGTACACCTTGCCTAAATACACAAACTCAGCCACGAAATCCCTCCCCCCTGGAAGACCTAATCATTTCCGCAGATGGGCTCTAGGATGCATCCACTGTCTCAATTCATTGATTTTTTCTCCAGCCTATGGTCATGGGTATGAGCTCTTTCGTTAACGACACTACGGATTTCAATTTACAGATCGGAGACATCAAATTGGAACAACTGGATTAAATTTTGGTCACTCTAGACGTCAGCATCTTTTACAAAAAGTACAACACACAACCACCCATATACCCCCACCAAGAGGGGCTGGATGGATGGCTGTTTAGTCCAGTTTGGGCC
>WSYH01009096.1:0-26965 GCA_036426205.1 Ascaphus truei | reverse complement strand
TAATGGTATTATTGCCCGTACATCAAACTAAGCATAATCAGCCTGACATTTTTTGGACTGTACTACCACACTCTCGGGAACAGCTATGTGCAGGCTGATGTTATCTGGATAACCCCTGGTCCTCGGTAACACTCCAGCAAGGTTTGCACGTCTCTTTTGAATCCTCCCCGGAGGTGTTCACCATCTCCTGCAGGGCCGCTTGGTGGAAGTTTTAAAAACTCCTTTAGTAGGGATCCTCCTGCATCCGCCGTCAGCTCCGACAATCGGTGTCCTCACATCGCACTTCGGATTGTCCGCAGTAGAGTCTGCGTCATCAGACGGCGCCGTGTGCAGTCCCGCCTCCCGTCCCGCTCACAGTGTTTCAATAGATTTGAAGCCCATAAACCGTAAATGCAATAATTATGCAGTAAATAAAAATCAAAAAGGAGCCGGCAAATTTATGGGGGGTTCAGATAAGGAAGGTCTTGAACGCGCCCCCCAACGCGTTTCGTATGAACTACTTCTTCAGGGATAAGGAGGAAGTTTCAGGGCGGTTTCTTATACTAAGAACTGATTGATGGCCATACCTAGTTGGAAAACCATCCCCGCCTGGGGAGACAGGTCGTATTCTAAATCAAACGCTAAGTTAATACATAAACATTAGCACATAAATAAATACATTCAATTTAATAAACCATTTGCTTGGTTCTTTGAAATTTAAAAATAGACTTCTAGAAATAAAGGAACAATGGTTAGTAATATTTAAAAACAAACAATGCATATCAAATAACTATCGGATTAATATTTAAGATGAATAAAATGATATAGAAATGGTAAAGGCTGTTTTTGTTTTTGGTATAGACATTTTGCATTAAGAGAAGGAATACTAATATAATACATTATTTGGAAAAATCCGGTATGGTTATGCACTAGAAAAAGTTAAAATAGTAAAACAAGAGACCAACATCAATCTCTTCATAATAAAGCCTAGTGGGGTAGAGTTGGGAGTTTGTAGATCCCCAACTTTCTTGTTTGAATTTCTTATCCCTATCTCCACCACTTCTCCTGCCTGAAACTATTTGGCTACCGTTGGGTTTTATCAGGCATCCATGTAACTCCAACGGTAGTTGAATCTGATATCCTATCACTGTGCCAGATAGTGTTTAAGGGTCCCTTTAGCCCCTGGCGTAAATAAAGCTGGGTTTTTGTAAGAGAAGACCCCGGATCGGATCATTGCATAAATGTTCCATTTTTTATTAATTATTTTCTGGATACATACTGACAGGCTAATTCTTAATAAAGGTACTATTAGTTTTCCATTCCTCTTATCTTCCTGTCTTGTTTTTTTTTCTGCCTATAGAGAATCCTCTCCATTTTTCTCAACCTCTCTAAGGAGCTTATAACATGGTCTTGTCGACCCACGCTCAACACCCTCTCAAAAGAGAGACTGTTGTGCTTCAAAGTCAGTTTCGGAGGCGCATGCGTTTAAATAATTCGCTGAACTGGCTTAGGTGTATATTATCAAGCCATGATCTTTATGATTACTGGATGACAATAAAAAAGCTTTTGTGTCCACCTTTTTAAAAAATGTTTTGGGTATGCATGTTTTCACCCACTTTGGATACAACTGAGGTCTAGAAAGTCGCCTGACTTACACCTCGCAGATTAAATTTCAATTGACTCATTGTTGTTCAGATAGGCCTTAAAGAGCTCCACGTAACATCATCACCAACCCTCCCCGCCCACAGGGACATCATCGATGTATCCGGGCCCTACATAACCCTATCCATGAAAGGGTTATTATGCATATAAAGGTATCTTCCCATACCCCCATGTATCTGTTAGCATAACGTGGGCAAACGCGTCCCCATGGCTGTGCCATACACTTGTAGCTAATACTGGATTCCATAATAGAACATTTTTGCGACGAATAATTTTATGGCTTCGATAATAAATGCGCAATTTTGTGGGTGAGCTCTAACTCGTTTTGATAAGATGTCCTCCTTAATTTCCCCAACCCTTTAGTTTTTTAACTATTTTAACTTTTCCTTGCTAACTTACCAGTGATCTTTGCAAATCAGTATTTATATTAGTAATTTGTCCATTCTCTTAACTGCGCAAATTTCTGTATAACCAAAACCCTTCTTACCATTTTCTATATCCATTTTTATTCACTCGTAACATTTATATCCATAATTGATTTGATATTCACTTTTCTGTTTTTAAATATTACTAAACATGTTTCTTATTCTAGAAATTCTATTTTTAAATTTCAAGAACCGCAAATTGTTATTAAAATGAATGTATTTATTATGTGCTATTCTAATGTTTTATGTATTAAAACTTAGATTTTTATTAGAATACAGCCTTGTCTCCCCATGCGGGATTGTTTTCCAACTAGGTAGCCAATCAAATCAGAGTTTCATTAGTAATAAGACCTCCCCTAACTTCCTCCCGTATCTGAAGAGTATCATTAACGAAACGCGTGGAAGCGGGCGCTTTCCATACCTTCCGTATCTGAACCCCATTGCGGCTTTAAATTACTGCATATTCTTGCATCCGGTTTATGGGACTTCCCCTCTAGTTGAACACTGTAGCGGAGAGACTCGAGGCAACTGGCGCCGTCGGATGAGTCAGACTCTACGCGACATCCGAACTGCCTGTGAGACACCGTTCGGAGCTGCGGCTGCTGCAGGAGATCCCTAAAGGAGTTTTAACTTTCCCCACCAATCGGCCTGCCGGAGACTGGTGAACCCATACGGGGAGGATTTCCAACATACGTGGCAACCCTTTGCTGACTGTATACCGCGGACCAAGGACGATCCAGATCCCCCAGCCTGCACATAAGCTTTTCCCGCGAGGGTACATTCCACAACATGTCATGCTGATTTATGCTTATTTTTGATGTACGTGCAATATCACACCTTTACTTTAATAAAATAATTTTAATACGGCACCATTAGGTTTTTTTGCATTGTTTTCTTTTTGCTTTTTTTTTTTAAATGTTTTAATCACTCCACAAATTAAACAAACACGCTTTTTTATATTTTATATCATATCCTTCCATATTCCATTTTCACATGTTTGATTTATTACTGATAATGTATGGAGAATGGGTTTGTTAACGATTAAAGATTTAATTGAGTATGATTTGGAAGGTTTTTAATTGTTTTGGGATTTGATTTAATTAATGGTCATTATTTCAAGTTGCCTGCTTTGTTAAAAATGTTATACGTTTTGATTTGCATTGTTTTTTTCTTCTTTTTAATATTTTATTGTTACATTGATTGCAAGTGTACACTCGACACACTTTAATATTATTCGAGCATCGGCTCGTCCCACTAATTCGGGTATACCCGGGTGTATTGAGTTTGTGACTGGGCATACTCTCTCTGCCCGAGTGCAATTGAGGTATTTTTCCCCACTCCAAGCAGGGATTGAGCTTTTAATTCCTGCTGCTGGCACAACTGCACAGTATATATATAATATAATGCATTACATTCATGCATTTTTATGGCCATCGTTAGACCACCCCGCTAAGCATTGCAATCCTATTAAAATCCTAACATTATCGATTTTTATTCACATACTCCTCCACGTCACCAGGCATGAACCCAGCTGGGAAGGCCAAACGCACACGATCGTGCAGAGGTGGGGCTGCGCATTCCAGTATCGCCAGGTACATACTGGGTATTTGCTCGAATTAAAGTGGGGTCGGTGCAGTACATGGGCACGAATTTTTGCATCACGTTACATGTAATGCCATGTTTTGATTGGCAATTTGATGCTTTTGATTGGCAGATGAGAATGATTTTAATTAGGACATAGGATTTGTTTTACTTGGGCTGATATGGAATAAGTCTATTTTTATTTGTGCATTCTTTTGTACCCTAACACTCCTTAACATTTCTTTGTATGTGTGTCATCTGTGTAATTATCTGGTATTTATTTATCCAACACGTACCAATTACTCTTAACTCGTTAAACCAACACGATCGCCCTAATTATGCAGTAATAATAACATGTGAAAAATGAATAGGGAGGAAGAAAAACGAAAAAAGGAATGAGTTGTACATATTTGTAATAAGAAAACATGGAAAATAGATATGGAGTACGAAAAAACTAGAAAAGGAAATAGTATTGTACATATTTAAACATATAGCAAAAACCGGATTTGTACGAAAAGTATATGTAAAAATGCACCCCATAACTCTACCATATTTCGCCTCCCGGATGCATAGTTTTTAACCAATGATCCCGAAGGTCCCCGTTTGCTAAATCTATTGTTCTATTTCCTCCTCTCCCATGAGCTACGACATTTTCCATACCTATGTTAAGGTCCTTTAGGGTAGAAGACCTTGGAATGTTTGAAGTTTTTAGGTATTCATTGTTTAGTTATTTTTCTTCGAACATTAGCTTAGTTCTAAAATGATAATTTCAGGGCACTTTTGGTCTTCCTTACGATTGTAAACCACACGTGCACTCTATAAAGATAGCATAAACTCCATTCACTTCTACATATTCAGATGGTTGTTTCAAAGTTTCATATGATAGATACGTTTTACAAATCCACCAAAAAATCTACTCGCCAAACTAAAAAATCTACTTCCACCTATTACCACACATTGCTGCTTGAGCCAATAGGAGCCTCGCCCAATGTTAAATCCACTCGCCATGGGGCGTGCAAATGTAAACTTGGTCAACCCCTGTATATATAGATATATCATGATGAGCCACTGTAACAATGAATGGTTGAGGGTGGGTATCGGGCCATGGTTGGCTTCACCCCTTAATTACCTTTGGCAGTTTCTCCGATAAGTGATTAGGCGTTAATTGATATCCTAATGTATTTGCAATTAGTGGCGATGTATTTTGATGGGCACAGGACACGGAATTTGCAGGCGAGGGGGCTTCATATTGGGAGTCAGTAGAACTTTATTTATTTTATTTGCTAGTTAATGTTTTTCTAGGGCAAATAAGCTATTATCCTATCCCTATCTGGATATAGTTATTTTGGCATCTTATTGTACGTAGTGTGGGGGGGGATTGGATGGTTTTGAATATATATGACATGTTTCTTTGTTTTTACATCCAGGGGTGTTTGCCCCTCAGTTCCTCAGTCTGGCGGGGGCCGATGGCGACCATCTGCAGTCTCCTCGGGCTGCTTCACGTGTAAACGGCTTGCCGGTCCCACGCGGGACACCGCGGGTAAGAACCGTGGCAACCACAACTGTGGGGGCATTGTCTGACCCATCGGACCACCCGAGGCCCCCAGACTCCCCGTGGGGAACCACCCGATGCCCCCCTCGACACACGGTGGGTCTGACCTGGGGCCCCCCAGACAGCTACGGCCCCGTGGGGACGCCATTGGGTGTGCAGGGCGGTGGACGCCGGCGAGACCCCCTGGTGGACCACGGCGCCTGGCGGGGACCCCACCCTTAGGGGCGGTCTCGGGTGGCAGACAGGAACCTGTTTTAAAAATGGTGTCTGCTAAACTTTGAGGTCTTTAGTGACCGTCAAATCCCCACCGGTGACTCCGGGGCCTGGGTATACCGGTTCTGTAAAATAATAAATAGGTTTTTATGGGGGGGGCACAGGGGATGTAGTAATTTAATATAAATATAAGATGTTTTTGTGGCTGTGTCTGTTTTTATGTGGGTACGTGGGTGGGGGAAGGGTGTTTTGGCCCCGGGTATGTGGTGGCCTCCCGGCTGGGTATTGGATAAGGTTGGTTAACCTCATTGGGTGGGAAGTGGGGGAGGGTATGTAGGCCCCCAAGTGGTGGGTAGGTGGGTTTCCCCATTATGACTGTCTAGTTTAATTTAACCGCGACTGGTGAGTAATGGTTTATTGGACTTACATTCTGTTTTTTATTCTGTTTAAGTTTTGGTGCAGCTCGGATGGGCATGGACGGTGATGAAGATGAGATGGCCTTCATCATGCCCAGTCAGACAGTGTGAGTGCTATATATATTTTATTGTATTTATTGGTCTTTATTATCGTAAATGTGCAATGCCTTTATCCATTTGTGGATATAAGTAATGTGCCCAACATTATATACTGTATGTGGTAGGGGGTGTTTTCTTTCAGAAGTCTGTATGTTTTTAATATTTGGGGGGCACGAATGGTACTGTGCAGGCCATAGAAATGCAATTTCAAACACAGTCGGTTTAAAATTTTATTAATTATTATTGTTTCTCTATCTCAGGTTCGGTGGGTCGTAGCGAGCTGAAACTTTGCCACCATGAGGGTCTGTGCATTTCTACCCTCTCGCCCAGCCAAACAGATATTTTATATTATTGATTGTGACAATATACTGTATTTGGGTGCCTAGTAAAATCCCGCGAAAATCAACCCCTGCATATGTTAACTGATTCGGGGCAACCGTAATTCACACCAAGTCCCCTTATCAAGGCTCCCCACTCTGATTATAGTATGCTAGGGCCGGAGAAGACAGTGACATGGGTACTTGTCCTAATTTCCAAACTTACACCTCTGTCCCATAACGTAGACTTTAAGAATTCCCATCTGATTAGTGTGGGATGCTGAAAATGGGTCTTTGGCCAGAGGGATGTGCGCATGTGCCAGCTACCTGATGGAAGGTACAAAGTGTGCTTCCCCCTTATCATATTTAATCACTAAATTTACCGTTTTCCTCGATGTCAGACTCTTCGATTTTGTAAGACCCATCGATTTGGACCTTACAAGCGAGGAAAATTACTTTGTTCACTTACATTGTCAGGAGAGTCCCATATCAGCTAGGATGCAGCGGGGGGCGGCATCGGAGAGGTCCCCGTCTGCATGATGTTGAAGAATGACAGTGGGTGGGTGTGCGGCAAGCAGAACATGGGTCCAAAGTCTCAGGTTAATACGATAAGAGACACGGCTTGCGGTGGGCTGCGGCGGCAGGAAGATCATAATCAGGAACTGAGCAGGAGCAGAGACGGCATGGGGAATGCTTGGCACACCGGTCAACTTCTGTATTACTAATGTGCACCTCCAATCCGTTCCCCTTGCGCTCTTGCTCCTGCCTAGTATATCTTTCGCCGCCACCCACGCCTGCTGTCTTTCTTATCTTCAATTCACCTGCATAATTGTGACCTATCCCCCACCACACTAACACCCGCCCGCTGTCCATCTTCCAACCATCTGCATACACGTGGACCTCTCCCGCCAACCGCACAACTCGTCCTCCCACTGACATGGCCCTCTCCTGAACTGTTTAGTAAAAAAGGGGTTTGTCACTGTAGAACCACTTTTTTAAAATAAATCGATTATAAGACGTCCCCCTATTTCATGGCGTGAAAATTGAAAGAAAGTTCGTCTGATTGAGAAATAGGGTTGATATTATCATTCTGGGGTATTCTTATTTACCTTTTAACCCTCAAACTGTATCTAACCTTTTTAAAATATTGTCATATTTTTAATATTATAACAAAAATGCTTTAAATTTCTCCTTGGAAAGTTCTAACCATTTAATCCTATCTTTTATTCTATGGCGTCTTAACGTTTTAAATAATGATTTACCAAACTTTGCTATACAAATGGCTAATACACACAAATAATTGTTTAATCCATATTGTTTATTAGTCTTTGTAATTACTGTCCAATTAGCAAAAACTTTGACCATTAGTTACATAGAAGGGATATTTTAGGGAAGGGTCATTAGACCCCCCACATATCTCCTTACGAAGCCAATCTGTGCAAATGGGATGAAGTCACAATTGCTGCCATTCTCTCTTCGCCTTGCTGATGTCCATGTCCACCACTTTGAATTCCATTGCTTTCTCCTGTGACGTGAGGGTGTTCATCCCATAATAAAGGTATTAAACAAGGATAGTGCCCCCTGAGCCAGGTTGGGGAATTGTGAATTGTCAGCTCTGCAAACCCAATCCATGTCTAACAACTGTTTTTTTGTGAATAACACTGTATGTGGTGTCTTACTATTCCTCAGGAGTATTACCAGCAGAATATCCCTGCTTCAGCCATACCAGAATAGTTAAAACGGCCGTTAAATTGAATTATATTCAAAGGTCCCGTATAATGCCCAAACCCCAGAACTCTGTGTGGGTTCAGTGTCTCCGACCATGTAGGTGTGGTGAGAGTTTTGTTGTTTAAGTTCAAGTAATGGTTCAGTATTTGTAAAAATCCATTTGCATGGGAGCCGAGTGGCTAACGCTCTCTATCCGCTCTCTAAGCTTCAAGGCATCGGATATGAAGTGTTAGCCCTTGTTAGCAAAGGAGAGGTAAGGAGAAAAACTTCATAAGCATCCTGGCAGATGTCACCATGCCACTGATCGGCACAGTAAGATGGCAGAGTCTCAATGCTAAGCGACAAAGGTGCCAAGGTTCGCACATTGCCTGTCACGGTAGACTAAACTTATGAAAATTATATTTGGATTCCTATTGAGCATCACAAGGCGGGCAAAATAAATGGTCATTTTATTTATTTCAGACAAAAACACACAACAACCTCACATCCACTTAATAATCACTTACTGGGATGGTAGCTTAAATAATTGTTCCTGAACGCAAATGAGAAAAAAGTCTCTGGGTAAACTCCTTTTTGCTAGGCTCAACTCCTGCTTGATATTTCCTCAAATGTAAAATGTTAATTCCAGTTCTTGGGGTGTTCTGAGATCCCCACACTAACAAAAATTCCTGCATAGGGGTAAATCCCTTGGTTCGAGTTTAACCCTCCCTTCTTTCCGTAACCCGCTTCCGCTGTACTGGACAGATCTGAACCACTCTGATAAGTCCTGAATCAATCCGGGTAGGCATGCGGCAGGTTTAATAGGGGTTACAGTTCTATCCCTAACATCATGCCAATCCCTTCGTGAACATTACCCACTATGACCGCTGTGCCCGGAGTTTCATTCACTGGCAAAAAGCTTTCCCGGTTTACAAAGCGCATGAGTCAAGCCTGACACCCTAGGAGGCTTTTCACCCATACCGGGGTTCACCCCTTACCTGGATGCTCCATCTGGGGTTGGGTCACAAAGTGTGAATGGCCCTGCTGCTACCAGTATCTGCTCCCACATCCCAGCCATTTCGCACTTTGGGAATCTCTGATGCTTTTCACTCTGGATTCACTAACCGGCTCCACTTACGGGCTCGTTTGAAAAAGTCTGGACAAGCAAAATACCTCAGCTCATTCACCCTTAGCATATTGGCATGCTAAGGTTTTTCCCAGCTTACAAAAGAAAAACGCTTTCCTCCTGCACTTTTAAAAACCACAAAATATTTATTAATAAAAGTCTGTTCTGCTTGTTCCACTGGGATACACTTTAATATTTGGGTGCATGGTTTCTTTAATTCTGACTGCACGTCCAAATTAGAGTGCTAGCTCCTCCGTTCACAAGTTAGCTGACTTAATGAAAGACACTAATGTGGTTTCGTGTTCACTAGTTTCCACGTCACTATACTTTCCCCCTTTCAAGTTTTAAGAGCTAACAGGCAACGGTACATTCTGTCAAAAACCACTTCATTTTAATAACCGCAAACCCTTAGCAATTACCTGGCGTTCGATTAAGCTCAAATGGATACCTATACGTTTGACACGGTCACCCGTACATTCCCGCTTATTCAATCAGCGCTGGTTCAGCGCATCTGTGTCTGTAAAACCATTGCACGTTTGGATTCTCCTATTACTACAGTCCGGATTGGACGCAAAATGGAGACAAAGAAAGATGGTTAGGGGAAAACATATCAGTATATGCACCTACTTGAACACCTTCACTCACAATGCGATTAAGGTTAATCAGCTGGGAATAATGCCTTTATGAAATGGCCGGATTAACCCTTTGATCTCTCACATGCCATAGCAGAATTATAAGGCTCCCCCCCTCTCCCAGTGCAAAGTATGAGACAACTCCATGATAGGGTAGGCAATATTCCCACAGAAGATAGGCGCACTAGTTAGGTATAGGAGTTACCCCTATAAAAACCCATCAGCCCTTCAGAGGAGAGAGTCATCATGCTGTACCAGATTCCCTAAGTTTCTTCTTCATGCTTAACGATTCGTCACATTGTACCCAAGATTCTGCTAAGCTCAAGAGTTCTAAACTATGTCCCCAATATCCAATCTATGGGAACAGAACAACGACCTCTCCAGTGGAGTAAAAACAGCAGTGTCAAGTTGCGCTGCTGACCTAGTACTGTTTTTCAATCTCTTTTTTGCGACAACTCCCGCTCCTGTACAATTCTCCTAGAGACTGTTGTTTTTGCAACAAATCGTTTTGGAACAAATATTTTGTTTTTACCTAACCCCCACCCCCATTCCAGTAGTGTATTTTTGTGTACTTGTAAACCAACCAGCTGTGTGTGTTCATTCGTAAATAAATCACAATTTTATTTTACACTGCTTTGCTCAATCCAGAATTCCCGGGAATTTGGTGTTAAAATTCTGTTCTCCGTGACTTCAACTAACTAACTAAAACCGGAATTATATACTGAGACCGGAAGGCGCGAAGCTGAGAGCTGCCAGATAATCAGAGCCCGAATCTGAGGCAAGCATCGATCATCAGGGTCAAGAGATCCTGATCACCACTTTAAGTTCTCATGCCGATTTGTCACGCCGGTGTACGTGTGATTTCAATATTTTATGATATAGATTTATAATTTACAAGCCGCACTATTGTACTTCCATCTGTTCTTTTTCTCCTGATAACTCCATGACATTGAGATTGTTTGACCAGACCACTAGTACCGATCTTACTACCCACACTTAAAAACCCACGAGTTTTATGCAATTGGCTTTATTTCCTATTATGAATTGGGAGTGCACACCTCAAGATGACTTCTAGCACCATCAGCCCATTCGTTTAAATTATCTGCATATGTTGTGTTTTTCATGTTTTTTTATATTTTATTTTGGTGCATCCTGCGTTCCCCAAACTCCACTGCCCCGATCCTTTACACAGAGGAAGACATCTGACCGCCTCAAAGGGTTTTGATGCGCATTTAGTTCACCATTTTTTCAACCACTATTTTTATGAGCACTTATTTTGCACAAAGCCTGATTTGATACACTAGGTTCACGTTAATACCTTTGTTCTCCTCCTTTTGCTTTGCCTCATGGATTTACACACTTTCTGTATAGAGCTGACTACACATTTAAATTTCACATTTTTACCTCTAATCTAAGCTCGGGCTGGCAATTGTTCAAACAACAGGAATTGTAATGCGCCAAGTACATGGGGCCTATGCAGAGATCTCGAATTTTTCAAATTGGCGCATTTATTAAAAAGTAGCTTTTTTTGGAGATTTTAATCTCCATATGCAAAAAAGTGCGAATTCCTGCTATGTTTACCATGGACATGCGTGTGGCGAGTTTAAATTGGCGAGATGGCGCGCGTCAAAATGTGTGTAAAAACAAATTCGCGCTTTTTTTTTCCCTTTGTTGCAATGGCCTCGATCGGCAGTTTTTTCTGGCTATTTAAACTGAGACATAATCCGCCATTTTTATTGCGCGAACAGCCGCTAGATGCGTTCGCGCCTCTCTCTGCATACGGATATTTTTAAAACGCGAGATTGAGGTTCTCGCCAGCCGCGAGGCGATTTTTATAACACTTTAGAAAAGAAAAATTGGCGACAGTTTTTTTCGGAACTCGCCATTTTCTGCTGCTTTCTGCGCGATTTTTCCAAATGGCGATTCGATAGCTCTGCTCTCTGCAGAGGCCGCCTATATCCTCTAAAGGGAAATTTGCGGGGGACATATCAACGCATGCCCGCAGATCCGATGTGTCGTGTGTAGGATGTGCGTCACTTTTACACTAGGATTATGTCACATCCTTTGAACTACTGTACCTTCACATTCTACAGCAAACCAATGGGATTGTCTTCAATTGGTTGTAGATGGTGAAATTCCTCCTGGAGATACCTCACATCCGAAAAAAAAAGAGGCAATCCAATTGGATTGAGCCTGTACCACTGACAATAAATGTAACATCAACTGCTTATAAGACCTGTAATCTAATTTTACCTCAGAGCTGACGAATAACACCTGTTTCTGGGACTTTACCATGGGTTTTTGTGAAAATGAGATAGGATTAAAGAACAAGATAAAATATGACCTATGAATAAAGAAACGGTGATAGAATATAAAAGAAATAAGTTGTTTTTTTTACCTGATGCTTGTATTCAAGGTGGATGGCGTTGGATTCGTTTATGACGTCATCCAACACATTAAACGAGAGACTGCACGAAGGTGAAGACTTCTAAAGTATTAAATATTGATGATTAAGTCTTTTTTTCAGGTATTTATTTATTTTTATGTTTTGTGATTACCCATTGACTGATAATGTTAATCTTTGCCCTTTGGGTACGATAATACATGACATCCAATTAATTTTTAGCAGCTTATTTTGTAATTGCTTGTCTTTTTTACTATTTGTATTTAATTGTTTGGATCAATTTGTTTGTATTGAGGATGCTGAGTTTTAGTACTTTAGGATTGGTTATCATTTAATTAAATTATTATTTTGTTTTGTTTTGCTTTCTGGATTAATTAATTACTTGTTTTTTGTTGCTAGTTTTAAATTAATAATGAATTTTTGTTGGTTAGTGCTTTCATTAAATTAATTGATTGGCTTGGCCTCGTGTTTTTTATTTATTTAATGGGGTTTTATGTGCGGGTGAGATCTTTCATTATTGTGTATTTTTGACTTCTTTTTTTTTTATTAGGGCGACACTGAGGTTATTGTGGCTTATCTGCCCATGATTATTGGGTATGATATTTTGCTATGCCAAGCAACTGGTACAGGTGGTATAGTGGTCCTGAAGGTGGGGGGTTTAGCCTCCAGGTGGTAGCAGGGAGGTGGTTTAACCCCTTATGAACATAAAAAAGGGGGGGGTCTTTTCTCACCCTCCCTTTCCTTTTCTTCTTTCCTTCCCGGCTATTAATGTATTTTTCAGTATCTGCTGCATCTGAGGACTGCGACAGGCATGATTCGACGAGTATGCCCTTCATGATGCAGTGTAAGGCTAAAGGTGTATTTACTTTATTAGCCTGGCTGCTAATGTTTATTTTATCCTTGCATTGCCCTTTTTACCCATACGGGATAATATTATTGCCCATTACTTATGTATGTGTTGGAGGAGGGTGTGTCTTTTCTTTATTCCAAAACACATCTGCCACAGATTGTACCGCAGGCCAGTGGGGACGTGCGGTAACCTCCGAGGCCACCGATACCCATGGGAAAACCTGGGAACCCCGTAGCTGCGGGGTCCCCAATGGTCCATTAGATACCCACATCAGGCCACCAACATGGGGGACCAGGGCACTGGCGTCCGTGCCCCGTGGGTCAAGGGGGCCTCGGCGCCGGGCCCCCCTGCATGGCCGGAGCCCAGTTATTTTAAATAACTTTAAAAAAAAGGTTTTACACAAAAAATGTTGTGATTCCCCGCGTCCCGGGCGCCATGCGCAGGGCAGCAGGGCCCCGCTCACCTCCCCCCTCTCCCAACCCCCACATGCACAAGCTCAGGGCCAGCTTCCCTCCCCCCTTCCTCCCAATGCGCATGCCCCGGGCCCCCCCCGCCCCCCCCGCTCCCTCCCAACGTGGGACGGAGGGCGAAGTACCTGCCTTCTCACTTTGTCCCGCCCCCCTTCACTCCCAACACGTGACGGAGGGAAGACCTGCTCCGCCGGTGCCTTGCTTCCCCCCCCCCCCCACGCCAGCTTCCTGCTTGCCCCCCGAGTCACCTCTCATGCGCCCCCGGCCCACCTCCTGTGCCCCCCCACCCCCAGCCCACCCCCGTCCCGGGCTGCTGCTGCAGGGATAATCTGGGGCAGGAGGGGGAACATCCAGCGGCACCGCATCACCCACCCTGCCTTTCCCTTTAGTCCTGTCACCCCTTTCACCCCCACTTTTCCACTGTCCACCGCCCCCCTTTCACTGTCCCCACCCCCACCATTCACTGACTGTTCACCCACCCAGTCACTGACGTCAGCCACCTCCAACCCGACTGTCACCCACCCATTCACTGCTGCCCCACCCAGTCCCTGACTGTGTCACCCCCATCACGACAGTCACTCCAGTCACTGTCCCAACCCCGTCACTGTCACCCAGTCACTGACATCAAGTCCTGTCACCCCTAGTCAAACCGTCCCCACCCCCCTTCACTGTCTCTCACCCCCATTCACTGTGCACACCGTCACGGCTCCCACCCACCCATTCACTGTCTCCCACCCACCCTCCCTGTGTCCACCCACTCGTCCTGTCTCCCCCCCCCCCGTCCTGTCACCCACCACCGTTATCACCCAGCCACCATCATTCGACCACCCACCCACTGTATTCACCACCCCACCGTCACTGTCTCCCCCCCACAATCATTGTCACCCACACAACGTCATTTCACCCCTCCCCGTCATTTCCCCCACATCATCATTCACCCCCCCCCGTCATTCACCCACCAGTCACTGTCCCCCCAAGTCACTGCCTCACCCACCATTACCTGTCCCCCACCCACCCATTCACTGTCTCCCACCTCACCCTTACCTGTCACCCGTCCACTGTCTCCACCACCCAGTCATGTCTTCACCAACCGCACTGTGTTCCCCCCACCCAGTCACTGTCCCCCCCCCCAGTCACTGTCCCACCCACCCCATTCCCTGTCCCCCCCACCGCATTCCACCCCCCACTGTCAATTCACCCACCCACCCACTGTCATTCTTCACCCACCATCGTGCATCCCCCACCCACGAAACTCCATCTTCTCACCCAACCCTCATCATTCGAATTCATTCACCCACCCACTGTCATTCCTTCATTCATGCGTCACCCCCACGTCATTCACCACCCCTCCCACTTCATTCACCCACCCACCCACTCACTGTCATTCAATTCATTCACTGTTCATTCATTCTTCACCACCCACTGTCCTTCATATTTCTTCACCCACCCCCGTCATTCTTCATTCCCCACCCACCCATCCCCCATCCACTCACCCACCCACCCACCCCCCCACGTCATTCATTCATTCAAGTCAACCCACCCATCGTCATTCATTATTCATGAATGCCACCCACTTCATTCATTCATTCCCCACCCACTGTCAATCTTTATTCATCCACCCCACACTGTCATTCATTCCTTCACCCAATCCAACCAACACACACCCACCCACCCACTATCATTCAATTCATTTCACCCCCATCATCCCCTTGTTAGCCTATTCCCCACACACTCCCTGTCTTCATTCATCCACCACCCACTGTCATTCTCTCACATTCATTCAAACACCCACCTCAACTGCATTCATTCACCTGTCCTTCATTTACCCCACCTGTCCATTCATTCATTCCCCCACCCACCCCTTTCATTCATTTACCATCCCATTCACATACCCACCCCCCCACCCCCCCACCCCCTGTCATTCATTTACCCACCACCCTCTGTCTTCAGCCATCCATTCCCCACCCACACCCCTGTCTTCATCCTCCATCCATTCCCCCACCCCCACCCACTGTCCATCATCCATCCATTCACCCACCCCCCAACTGTCTTCACCCCCCCAGTCACTGTCATTCACCACACATCACTGTCAGCACACCCACCTCGTCATGTCTTCATCACCCACCCAGACCTGTCATTCCACCCACCCTTCACTGTCATTCACCTACCCAGTCCACCACCCACCCCCACTCACCCCCCACTCACTCCCACCACCCACGCACCCCCCACCCAGGCATGCAGTCACATTTCTTTTGTTGACATATAAAATACACAGTTGCCTTGATGGTTTTTTTTTTCTGTATCACAATAGAAACATTAAGTAAGTTTCTCCTAAAGATTTTGTTGTGTTAGTGGCTCTGGGTTTCGGGGGGTTGTGTGCTATGTTCGGGGGGCTTGATCCTTTTCATTTCCTTGGCCCATGATTTCTGTTGCGGCCCTGCCCAAAGGGACACCTGAGGACCCCCGGACTCATTGTGGACCAAATGAGGGCACACTACAACCTGAAGGACCCCTGAGGACCCCCACACTCACCCACAGGTAACACCTAGGGCCCCCATAGCGACCCCGCATGAACCCGACCTGGGCCCCAGTCACCCAACAGCACCCATAATGGAGCAGCGTCATCTCTGTAAGCTATCCCTGGACCGGAAATCACAAGTTCTGCTCCGGAACCCCTTGCTCCTCTACACTAGTATGCATTTTTTAGTAAGAACTATTGCGGGGGCCAGATTTGCCACGGGAGGGTGGCCTCTCTGCAGCTGAAAAAATCGTGGATAGGCCCTTTTCAGAGAGGCGATCAATCACTCCAACTGGCTATTGCCCATTTTGGGAAATTGCTTCATGGTATTCGAGTCTTTCTGATTCATATAGCATATGCTTAAAAAACAGTGATTTATATGGTCCTGGCATTTTTTTATTACACTTATTGCATGGCCCTTCGTGTCTCTTCATGCAATTATTCTTGTTCTGTAATATGCTTTTTTCTAGCCGTTTACAAACATCATTTTAAGACTGTCTTGTGAACACAGATCTCTATATATAATCCCAAAAATTGCACTAGCCTGTTCAAATGTTTGACCTTTTAGGTTCAAGGACCAAATGTTTTGTTTCATTTTTCCCCTGTTATTTCCCTCTGGCCCTTTTTGGTCATACTGCAATCTTTTGTTCACAAGAGGATGAAAGGTTGTAGCAGTGAGATTTGACAGTAATGTTCTGTCGCTGGGTTTGTGGACCTAAAGACTGAATTTGTATGTTCTCTGTTGATGCCTCATTTACTGAGCGTTTCTGTGATAATGGTGCTGCTGCAATTTATAACGAGAAACAGTACAAGAAAATGAGAAATCTAAACATTTAACTGGATAAATCTTATCAATTGAATTGAATTGAGCACTTTTTTTTCCTACAGAATGAAGTGCGATCCATTCCCCCTACAGCCCGGCCCCCTTTATTCTTCTCTCTCTCTCGACATCTCCCGATTTTTTTTCCGATATTTTTTTTTTTTCCGAGGCCACGCACTTAACCGCATTCATGCCGCATTCATGTTGGCATCATGCGCGGCACCACCCCGCAGTTGATGTGTTTTCTATTTGATGTGTGTTTATGATATGTTCGGATTTAATGGGTTGCAATTTTTGCATATCCGCCAGGTGGCAGATTTCATGAGTGTATGCGCATATGCGCTTCAGTAATATTTGTCGACTTCATGTGTTTAAAACAATCCGGCAGTGTTTAATGTAAATTGACCTTGTACTGAAGAAGTTACAATAATTAATCATTTAGCTGTTCATATTAAACTCAAGGGGGCTAGACTAAGCTCCGAGCTTTTCCCGCCTCTGCCTGAAAAAAATTACACGTCCTATCAAAATTAAAGCCGGCGGCGCGATTTCCACTAAGCCGCAAGCCCCCTTTCCTACGTACCGTGCCCAAACTGGCTTATCGAGCGTGCAGATTTTGTCCCCTCTGCTATCCACTTAAGTTCACATACGCTCGATAGAAAAAGCCGCACGTTACTTTGGCATGAGATGTTGCTATCTCCTCATGCTATTATGGTGTCGTACACTCAATAATAATTTTATTTTAGTGTACAGAGCATGGGGTCCCGAGTTGAAAAACCGCATTGGTTTCATGTCTTAGGACCCCCTACTTCATTAATACAGTCCCCGTTATTGGGTGCCTGTATCCCCTGCATTTTAAAGCTTCCGCGTCACTGCACCGGGTTATTTACTTCTTCATGGGATCCCGGCACCCTATAAAAGGGGCCTGTACTCCTCTGCCTTACTAGGGGTCCTTGGACCTGAAACTACAATCGGTTTCAACTCGGAGACCCCCTGCACATCTCAACTGCGGTCAAAACTACCTCATAATCATAATTCCTTACGTAACGTGAGCAGCTATCTGTCTGTGGTTATTAAGCAGCATGAATGTAAATTGATAATAGTGTGGCGGGAGCATTGGGGTTCCCACTGAGCTGAAAACCCATTGAGTTCTGCCTCGGACCCCCTACTTTCTTTGTGATAAGGCCCTGATATTTGGTGGCCAGTATCCCCTGCACAAATTTTTTAAAGTCCCGCTCACGTGACCCAACCTCACCAATCATTCATCTCCCGAGATCCCCCCCCTGCTCATTATCAAAATAAATTCTCAGATGCACATGCGCAGGAGTACATTGATTCCACTCCCTCTACAAAGCCAGACTGACGTCATCAAGACTGTATCTCAGCAGTTAATTCATTACAAGGTGCTGAAGGTCAAAAATATTGCTCTTATTAGGTTGTTTGTCTTAGTACGGTAGCTCTGTATGTCTAAATCGTTGTCTCTCTATCTTTTTTGACCTTCACACCTGGTCATGATTTAACATGCTGTATCCCTCCTTGATGACGTCAGTCTGCGTTGTAACGGGATGTTAAGCAATGTCCTCCTGCTCATGTGCATCTTAGAATTACAACATGGGAATTCCTGCGCCTGATGCACTGTTTTGATTCCTACCCCATTGCCTGCCCATGCTGATGCGCTACCCAATCAGCCTGTACTCTCGCTATTGTATGCGGGGTCTGGGACGTCCGGAACGATCACCAGATTTAGACCGCCTTATGCTGGTCAAGTCAGGCTTTCAGCGTAATTTGAATAATTGTAACCTCGGCGCAGTTGCATCTGAGAGATCACAATGGCTGGAATCCTGCGCCTGATGTACTGCTCTGATTACTCATTGCTGCACCCAGTGTGTGATGGACGTAATCAATTAGCCTTGTCTCGCATTGTATGGGGTCTGGGAGAGTGCTGTGAATATTACCCGATTTCTTATAAGACTAGCTTACTGCTCTACTTGTATTGTTCACTACTCCCTGATGACGCCCACCAATGGGCGAAATGCCGTAGAGTGTCCCTTCCTGTGGCAGCTTTATGTTATTTTTTTCTTTCTTGTTTTCTTTTTCTTGCGTGATTCCTACGGCTTTATGCATAACCATGGACTTTCTTTGATTTTTTCATGAGTCAATTTTGGCTTTACCACAGAGGACTGAACCCCGTTTGCTACTTTGTGAGACAGCTGAGTATAATCTCCCCGCTGTTTGTTTTTCCGTTCCTCGTGGTTTTTTGCACTTATGTGTGTTTGCATCATTCTCCAGCATTGGCCCCCCCCCCCCCCCCTTTTTTTTCAGCCACCCTTTAACTATGTTCCATCGCTCATGTGTTTTATACCAGTTACCTACACAATCCATGCTGTTTTGATTATTATCTTGTTTGTACTTGCTTATCGGGTTGAGTTTGTTTATTTTCTTTTTTCTCCCCTGTTTTTTTCCTTGGCTTAAGTTAATTTTTGTCCATATACTTTTATGTATAAGAGTTATGGATTTTCAATACTTTTTTCCTTATGCCTTTATTATTCTTAGATTTTGTAGCATAAGGGTTATTTTCCAATTCTTGTCCCTTAGGGATGCGTTGTGGTGTCAATGTAAGTAAGTTATTATTAACTTATACGCCTTATAGTTTTTTGTTTTTTTCATCAGCATTTACTTTTAGAGGGAGTCACTGCCTTATGTGTTAGCTGCCCCTCAGTCTTTTTATGTTTTTAAGTTAGTGTGTCTTGCGCTTAAAAAATCTGTTCCTTTTTTTTTTTTTTTGTCCTTGAAAGAGATTCGTGTCTTTTGCTATACTCTATTTGCTTAATTTTGGAGTATCATTTTTAGAGTGATCTTAGGGGGAATGGTCGTTGTCCTCTTTCTATTGTGTGTGATATCATTGTACCTCTCCCCCAGCACCATCAGGTTACCCTTATTATTTTATTTCTAAAACATGTTGACGACTTCCAGGAGTTAACAATTTGGATACGTTTTTATGTGAAATATAATAAGGCTTTTTACTTTATAAAATATATTTTAATACTGCACCATGAGGTTTTTTTGCGCTGTTTTCTTTTTCTTTTTTCTGTATTAGCTGGATAGCTGAGCCATCCCCTTAGAGCAGCAGCACAAAACCTCCTTATACCAAGGTTGTATTTATCTTGATCACAATATCACTTAATCCTTATATACCACTAATGAGCGCAAACTGTTTGTTTCACTTTGGTCTTGTTTGCTTATCTTTGCTGCACATAATTGGTTTATTTGTGTTTATTTCACTATATTGTGTTTAATTCACATCACTGTTATAATTTGTATTCACTTATTATTTCATTTGTGGTTATCTATTGCACCCTATCACTATGGCCTGGTCATTATCAAGCTGTAGGGAGAAAAGGGCAGCACTTTTCGAATCTATGTTTAGAGATGAAACTAATGTATTTGAGGATGAATCTACAATTGACATTCCTGCTGAAACCCATTTTAAAAAATTAGAAAATGTATTACTAACCGAAACTAAACAATGGTTAGAACGCAACACCATACAAAGATATTTAGACTGTGGGAGAGTTCCCCGGGGGTTGCGCTTCCAAAAGAACCCCACTTTTGGAAGAGATAATAATCAATTTATGAAAGAATGGGATAGGATTCAGGAGGAATGTTCAAGAGAATTGATGAGGCTAATTATCTTCGAATGCAGTAGATCAATAGCTGCCCTAGAAAAGGAAATAGGCAAAATGATCTTAATTTTGGAACCTTTAGTGTTACACACTGATTGTTCCAAATTGGAATGCGAACTAAAAATGACACTAGAGTCTACAACGGAGGAAATTATATTGAATAAACAAAAGAAATTTTACCGTGATAAACACGATTATGATAATGGTAGACAAAAGGACTGGAATAAATCTGAAAAAGGTTTTGTTTCTATTGACCAAAATCCCCATAAAAATCAAGGTGCACCACACCTAAAGAAAAAAAGGGATAATAGCCTTCATTTTGAGAGAGAAAGAGTCCATAAAGAACAACCTAGAGAAAATCGCAAATCATATAAAAGTTATTCTAAAAAGACAAAAAACAGACAGTATAAAAGCAATAACAAAAGGAGAGATAGTTCAAATACTAGATCGGAGCACACTAATAAAGAAACATATAGTAGAGACATACATCAAAAAGAAAAACAAAACTGGAGGGCCAATACACCCCCTAGAAAAGACTCTGAACAACAATCTCCCAAAAAATCCCTTTTTCTGGAGGAACTCAAGCTAAGATATTTGGGCCCAAAAGAAAAAGGGAATATAGCAAAAGAGAAAGAGAAAAGGAATATAGAGACTCCCAGGTCACTTAATTTACTGCATAATTCTTGCATACGGTTTATGGGACTTCCACTCTATTGAACACTGTGAGCGGAGAGACGCGAGTGCAACGGGCGCCGTCTGATGACGTCAGACGCTACTGCGGACAATCCAGAACTGCCTGTGAGGACACCGTGTCGGAGCTGACGGCTGCTGCAGGGAGATCCCTAAAGGAGTTTTAAACTTCCCACCAAGCGGCCTGCCGGAGACTGGTGAACACCATACGGGGAGGATTTCCAAAGAGACGTGCAACCCTTTGCTGAGCTGTATACCGAGGACCAGAGGATGATCCAGATACACATCAGCCTGCACATAGCTGTTTCCCGCGAGTGGTAACATGTCCAAAACATGTCATGCTGATTTATGCTTATTTTGATGTACGTGCATTAATCACCCATTTACTTTATAAAATATATTTTAATACTGCACCATGAGGTTTTTTTGCTCTGTTTTCTTTTTTCTGTATTAGCTGGATAGCTGAGCCATCCCCTAAGAGCAGCAGCACAAAACCTCCTTATACCAAGGTTGTATTTATCTTGATCACAATATCACTTAATCCTTATATACCACTAATGAGCGCAATATCTGTTTGTTTCACTTTGATATATTAAAACATATAGCAAAAACCGTATGTTGTAATAAAATTATATTTAAAGAAATGCACCAAAATCTATATCCATATTTAGACTTCCCGGATGCATAGTTTTAACCAATGGATCCCGAAGGTCTCCCGTTTTGCTAAATCTATTGTTCTATTTCCTCCTCTCCAATGAGCTACGACATGTTCCATACCCTTATATATAAGTCCTTTAGGGTTAGACCTTTGGAATGTTTGAAAGTGTTTAGGTATGCTATGTGTTAGTATTTTTCTTCGAACATTAGCTATATGTTCTAAAATGAGAATTTTCAGGGCACTTTTGGTCTTTCCTTACATTGTAACCCACACGGGCACTCTATAAGATATAGCATAAAATCCTATCTACACTTCAGATGTTGTTTAAAGGTGAATCCCTCTCTAGTTACATTTGATTTAAAAATATTCTTATCTTTTGAGCAGAAATTACACGCTTTGCCGTTTTAACAGTTATAAAATCCGTTTTGGTAAATTAAGTCAATATCTTGCTTGAGATTTATTTTTCATTAATGGCCTAAAAGTACATGGTGCTAATTTACCTTTGCGATTTTTGGCTTCCGTAAAAATAATGTTTGGACGTTCTGGAATTTCCTTTCCCAATATTGGGTCACTTAACAAGATATGCCAATGTTTTGTAATTGCTTGAGGGATTTTTTTAACTTCCCTATCATATTGTGTTATGAACACAGATTTTAAATCTTTTTTTATTGTTGGATTTTCCATAGTATCTTTTTTAATTGGATGAATTAAAGTTGATCTATCTAGACCATATGTTTTATTTATAGCTTCTCTGGTGACATTTTTATTATAATTTTTCTCTTCAAATGTGTTTTTTTAGAATATTTGATTGCTCTTTATATACACGCTCTTTTGAATAGTTTCTCTTGATTCTTCTTAGTTGGCTGAAAGGTATATTTGATAGCCATCTAGTGTGTTGTTAACAGGTGCTATTAATATAGGTATTACGATCAACAGTTTTCAAATTAGTTTTTGTCAACAATTGGTCATTATCAATATATATTACCAGGTCTAAAAATTCAATTTCTGTGTTACTTATTTTCCTGGTAAATCTTAGATTTAAATCATTCTGATTGAAATATTTAAAAAAAAAAGTCTTCTAAACCTGTTTCTTCTCCCTTCCAGATAATAATAACATCATCTATGTACCTTTTCCAGTGACCAGGTTCGCACCGAACTCTTGGTGGGACCAGATTAAAGTCCTCCCACATGCTCTTAAATATATTAGCGTAGCTCGGTGTGAACCTGGACCCCATTGCTGTTCCGCAAAACTGTAAGAAAAAATAACTATTAAACCAGAAATAGTTTTGTGTTATAATTAATTTGATGCTGTCCATTAGAAAATTAGTATGTTCTTCTGTCATTTTTTTAATCTTTTATTAGGACTTTATTTATGGCTTATAAACCAATCATGTATTCTATAGAGGTACAAAGTGAAACAACATCACATATTGCAGAGCATATTCACTATTCCATTCTATATTTTCAAATATTGATAGAATCTGTTTAGTGTCATTCAGATGTGACTTGGCATTTATAACATCATTTTGAAGAAAATGGTCTATTTATTCAGATGTATTGGAAGTCATATAATTAATACCAGATATTATTGGTCATCCAGGTTTTTTTTTTTAATTCTTTATAATTTGGGTAGGAGGTAAAAGATCAGAATCTTAGGTTTATCGTTCCATAAATAGTTATACTCAGCTTCTCTGAGGATTCCACTTTCCTTTCCTTTTTTAAGAAGTGTACTGTATCTAGTTCTTTTAAGTATTCTTCAGTTTTATCTTTTTTTAGAATAAAATATGTCTTTGTACTGTATCACTTAAAATCCTCTCTGTCTCCTTTACATAATATTCCCTATCCATTATAATGACTCCCCGCCTTTAATCTGCTTGTTTGATTTTTTTTTCATCCTCCATTAATTGTTTTAAGGCTACTCTTTATTTTTTTGTTAAATTATTTTTAAATGTATTTTTGTTTAATGATATTTTTTGAATTATTAATTTTCATCTGAAAAAACACCTCCAAACGATGACCTTTTGAGAAACGAGGATAACATTTTGATTTAGGTCTTAGATCTGTATGATACTTTTCAATTACAATAGGACTGTGAGTCTCATAATTTGTAATTCTAGAATTTTCCAAATTTTTTGTCATAAAAAACCTTTTTATGGTAATTTTCCTAAGAAATTTATTAGCATCAATAAATAATTAAAATTGCTGGGGCCCATGGTAGGGGTGGGGGTGGAAGTCCTTTTGAGATCAGACTTTACTCCGCTGGATCTAAAATCTTTTTGCTTAAGTTAAAGATATTCAATGGTTTGATATTGTTGATATATTTATCTTTCTTCCTCCTCTGCATCCTCTGCATCCCCTGACTCCCTTTTTCTGATTGACCATTTCTGGTGTTCCCATTCTGCTAATGAGGCAAAACTATTCAGAGTCTCCCATGTTGTGAAAGACTCCTTTCCATCTAACACAGGAGATTTTTCTGTTTTTCTCCTTGCTCTACCATGCTGTAGGCTCCTTTTTCTCTAGGGCTTTCATGGAATCTATGTTCACCACTTTCTTTGGTAGGGTTGTGATATGACACATCATCATTTTTTAGTTCTTTAAAATGTTCTCTATTTTCTGTATTCTTTCCATATTTAGATGGTTCTCTTTTCTATTGGTGATTTTGGTTTTTCTGTCTTTTTTTTCTTATTATTGTTCTTTTTATTGATTTTCTAACATTGCTGTTAAACACGACTTAACTAAAAAATACAAAAATACACCATTTTTAAATTAAATAATTAACTCACAGAATGTACAAAGCATACATTTAGTCAGAAACTGTAATGAGTGCTCACCACAAACAGGGCAGTACCGCGAGGCTGAGGTGGGGATGTTGGAATAACCGACCTTCAACCGTGAGACCGTGTCCGGAGTGCAGAGTAAGGTCGTGTAGCTGGGTCAGATAGGAGAGATCAGAATGGTCGTATGTATTCGCCATGGTCAGGGATAGGAGAAGTCGGATAGTCGTTGTGAGGTGCCGGGGACCAGGAGTAGGGAAGCTAGAAGTCCAATAGCAAGCCGAGGTCAAGTGTCAGAGAGGTGGAGGTCCAGATACCAGCCGAGGTCAAAACAGGAACAGGATACACAAGACAAGACAGCAAGGTTTTTGAGGCAAACACAAGTACATAAACAGGTTTATGATCAGCCAGTTAGTTAGTAGGAGGGCTGGCTGAATATTTTACAGGGCAGGCAGACAATGCAAAGGCAGCCCACAGGTGCAAGATAACGAATGAAGACTTCTCCTTAGACATATGCAGTCCACCGATAGGCAGGGGCGGGGAGAAGTGCAAGTGAATGGAAATTGGAGATGGAGTTAAACCCTAGTGTGCCCTTGGTAGTGCGGCACCTTCACGTAGCCTGTGTGTGGTGTACCTTACTCGTGACATCATGGGGCGGAGCCTGAGGGAGATACGTACAATGTCTCCCAGCCTGGTAGAGCGGCGTGTGTCGCCGCTTTTTCGCGAGATGCGTCATGGGGGCAAGGCCTAAGCGCGGGATGTGCAGTGTCCCTCAACCTGGTGCGTGTCACCCATCCCGCCATGGGGTGCATCCTGGCAGCAGAGCCGACGGTCAATCCTCACAGAAACATATTACAGACGTTATGTTCAGATATACTGGTCTCCTGTCTTGATACCCGTTAAACTTGGTTCTTTTCTCCCTCTGTTTATCCATTCAATGACCTTGTGCAGTTTGCCACAAGAGACTCCAGGATGTGTGTGTGTGAAAGCCTAATATATTTGGTCTTTTTTACTCTGTGGTAGGGAGTCAATAAAGGGTTCCCATTTTGTAAAGAAATTCTCAGTATTTGTTCCTTATATGTCTCAGTTTCCATTAACTTTAAGGTCATTAGCTGAGTGACATATGTTTTAACCGTTTCCAAGTTTGGAGGGTCATACTTCCCCCATTGAACCATTATAGACTTTCTAGCTGCCAGGAATATAAATTCAGCAATCCTTGGGATTCCTGAGTCAACATTAACTTCTTTCCACCCATCGATGTTACCAAATAAAACCGATAGAGGTACCTTCATACAGTAGTTACCACTTTTTTCATGTTATGTATATATATTAGAACCTGGTCCCAAAAATTAGATATACATGGGCATTCTCAGTGATTTGGATCCACTTTAATAAGCAGACATATCGGGCATTTATTTTGATCCTTTTCTATCTGTGTATATTTGATATCAAACTCATAATATGCTCTATGTAGTAATTTAAATTGTAATTCCCTTCATGTCTCTGATATTATTATTTTCCTGGTTCTACCCAATCCTACCAGCAAAGAGTCAATCTCAGTTATTTCTGGGAAGTCCTTGTTCAACTTGGCTGCCACTTTTTGCAATTGTTTGACATGGTCTTTATCTCGGATCCAATCATATAATTCAGGGATCAAATACATAATATTATTTTCAGTCCTAAAGTAGCTATCAAACATGTTGTTTTCTAATATCTCTTTTTTATAGTTCTCTAGTCTCTTACAGTAATATATGATCTGCATGTAAGGGAAGAAGTGAGATTGTGTGAATTACTTCTTACATCTGAGCACTTCAAATAACATAAAGCATTCCCGTTCTGTATCTACCAGTTGCACTATATGTTTATTCCCTTGGTTTCCCGCGTCATGAACATATTTTGAGATCGACTGAGCTGAAAGAAAGAGAAAAAAAAAAACGGAGCACTATATCCAAATCTGGCAAAGCCAGAACAAAAAACAAGGATGCGTTCCCATAATGAAAATTAAAGCTTATTTTAATGGAAAAAGAACAAAAAAATATTTTAGCACTTGGGCGTAATATTAGCATTTTATATCGCTGTCTGCAATACTGCAATACCGTCTAAAAACTCAGGGGGGCGTGCGTTCGCGAGCTGTTGTCTTGGAAGTCTAATACTGTACTTTAGAGAAACGTGTTGTATGGTGCTCAATAGAAAACAGCAAAAAACATGATGAAAATATTAAATGGAATTAACCCAATGATTGAAGATAACCAATAATTCCGAAAGATGTAATCTGGTAAACTATAATCCCACAAAGCGCTTTAGTAGGATAATACATGATAGTATTTAACACCTGCCGTGACCAGTGTAATGAACATCATTAACGGAATAAACTTGATATACAAGTCCAGTG